>JAJOOO010002740.1:0-20968 GCA_029582685.1 Solanum piurae
TGGCTATAATTGAAATAAGATTGGAATTGAGGTGGCTAGAATTGAAAGAAAATTAGAATATAATAGGCTAACAATTAAATAATTAAGAGGAAATGCAAGGGAATGCTATCCAATTTAAATACTACAAATATTATAATATTTTTATATAATTAAATCACTTAAATTTTAAAACATTTAAATAAAATAATTATTTCGAGTTTTACTAATAAATTTTAAAATATTTTAATAGTATTTACAATAATTTTTATAAAGCATGCATACTAAAATATATAATTTTAGATAAAATCGATCAAAATTTTAAACTCAAAATATTTTTAAGAAGTACGTATTTAATCGAATATCATTCCTAAAATTGCTAAAGGTCGGTCAAAATTGGGTGTCAACAACTAGTTATATCAAACTTGTATAGAAATTGATAATTTTTTGGTATGAATATGGTACGATTCAATTTTTATTTTTGGCATTTTATTGATATATAATTGTGCATAATAATGGGATGAAATTGGTATATTATTTATTTAATAAAAAGACAATTACTAGTTAGAAATGACATGATTTTGGTATTCTTTTGACATGAATCTTGTATGAATCAGTGTTTACTTTTGGCATGAAATATATATAGAAAGTATGCATAAAAATGGTATGAAATATGTATACTTTTAGTGACCATTATAAATTATTTACATAATAATATTAGGAATTTCTTATAAGTTGTATACGCATTTGCATAAAAGTGATATAAAATATATATAAAGTTATTTATACTTTTGTATTCTGTAACACTGACACAATAATTTATGATGGAACAGGAAAATATGTTGATTTCGTATGGAGAAAATTATATATGATTCTGCTAGCCTATATAGTGGTCTAGTTTATGCGATAACTTCGCAACTCAGAGTAGACGCTACTACTAATGAACTTGAGATTAAGTATATTGTAAGTGAATGATGTCCACCAATTTGTATACATAATAATGTGGGTGTAAAAGTGTTCTTGGATCAGAAGAAATTAATGTTGATTTCTTTACCAAATACCCACAGTGCTTAACCTTGAAGAACATGGTTATTGATAATCCAGAATCTAGTGTTGTGATGAAGCGAACATATCAATCTGCTTGATCGAATTGAATGTTGGTGAAGTTGTTGATGGAATCTATGATGAAGGACCTGAAGTAATCAATGACACTACAAATATGTTGGTTACTGGAAATCAAATTTACAAAAATAAGAGCATACTTGTGCAAGTGATGTTGTAAAACCCCGACAATTTCTAAACTAAGACCTAAATCATTCTTTATTTGTGTAAAAGGTCGTATTGAATGATACTTAAATTGTTCTTAGGTTTTAAGGTAAATTCATTAATGTGGGAATGGTTTTGGATATGAATTAAGGTCACTAGAATCCCCCAGCACAAAGTTAAATTGAAAGATTCCTTACCGATTAAGTTTTGATATAAGATTCTACTCAGGTCAATTTCAAACGATCATATATCCCAGAACATAATGAATTAGGTGGCCCATGACCTATCCAATTGAAGTCTTTGATTCCTCTTTCCAACGCCACCAAGTTTATCTTATTTCGAGTTCGGAGTAAAATATTATGGTCATTTTACCGGAGACTGCCATATTAGTTTTCTGAGTCTGTGAACGACGGATCCAATCTACGGGTCGTCGTTTGAACTACGACTCGTACTGTCAAACCATCAAAAACTTCATAAAGTCTGAATTTTTGGGATCCAATTCCTACAGATCCATTCTACGGGCCGTAAGAACCACTACGGGCAGTCGTTTGGATCCGTAAATGGACGTTTGAGCCTTAAAAATTCAATATAAATTCCATGGATGGTATCTATGATCTGTAGATCAAACCACGAACTGTAGATAGTCCCGTGGACAGTTTGCATCAGCTTTTAAAGAGGGATAGTTCAGTCTTTTCCCACCCCTTCTAAGACTAACCCACAATGTTTTACACCTAATTAAGGTTCTAAATAGTATCAATCGACCCTATTATTTTGATTAACACTTCCAAGTCTTAAAGCAAGGATCTAAGAGGAGAAAGCTAGGATTTTCAAGCATTCTTCCAATTTCGCCAAGAACTTTATTCTTCCAGATATGTAAGGCTATGTCACGATCCGAGCCTACACCCTGGATATGGCCGGCACTCGAGAACCATTTTTGGTCCCCAAGCGAACCCTCATCCTGGCTGACTACAAGCGGAAGACTAACTCAAGCATACAAAGTTTAAAACTGAATAAAATTTATTGAACTCAATTACAAAATCTTTAACTCAAAAGATTAACTCTGATTAAAATAGTATATTCCACTCGCCAAAAGTAGGCAACTCAAGTCTTTAAAATATTTAATAAGATAAATGAAACAGACTTCTCAAACTCTACTGTCTATATATGAAGCCTCTAAATGAAAAAGATGAAAGTCGGGACAAGACCCACGACATCCTGACAAAATTGAAAAGTAAATGAAATCCTCCGGAAGCAAAGAGGCTCACCATAGCTAACTGGAGCTGCAAGTGGTATCAATGAAGCGCTTGTTGATGATCCTGAATACCTGTATTTGCATCATGAAACGATGCAGGCCAAATGGCTCAGTACATGGAATGTACGAGCATGTAAGAGGAATTCTAAAGCATAAACATAAGCTTGAAATTGATAAAAAGGAAACATACTTACCTCTTCTCAACTCACTCAACTAAACTCAACTCAAGAATAAGATACTCAACTCAAAGATTAGATACTCAACTCAAAGATTAGATACTCAACTCGAAGGTATGATACTTAACTCAAAGGTACTCAACTCAAGATACTCAACTCAAGATAAACCAACAATAAAAGATGAGACATATGGAAAGCTTTTAAAACAATAGATAGCAACTCAATGTATGGAAGAATACAATAATAGTTCAGTTTGTATATAAAAATACAATATAACTTTGTGGGAGTTTCTCTAACCGACAACCATCACTATGAGCTATGTGATGATACAACGTCTCGTCCACGCTGCCAGAACTGTCCTATACCTTGCCGGGGTATAGAACTTCTCAACTAAGTGGATCCACTAAGTTATGCTTAAAAGCATTAAAGAATCATCTAAAAAGTATGACCCTTTCTACCCACGTTGGCTACATGATTTATGGAAACTTGAGTAATCTGAACTCGTTCCCATATCGGTGCTCAATACTACTCCCAAAATATACTCAGATCATATGTTTAAAAACATAACTCTTTCTGTGGTTTGAGATTATTACTCAAAATCTTTCTCTAAAAAGAGATGTTACTCAAACTGCTCAAAACTCTTTTGGAAATCTCAGTTTCCTCCTCTTTTAAATGTGAAAATATTTACACTTGGAATACCTAGTTCCCATATATTATTTTAAAGAAAATGAACTCGACTCTAATCTTTCTCAACTCAAGTGCTCAAGTCTTAAACCAAGTTTAGAAGAATTTGTAAAAGACTTCTCAGAATAAAGTTCATGCCGAATTATGGATGTGAACGACTCAATTCAAGGTTTTCAATAATCATACATAGAACTCAATACTCGAGACTCAACAACTCAGAACTCAAGAACTTCAATGGTAATACTCATTTCAAGAATGCTCGACTCAAAGAGTTCATGCGGAATTATGGGCATGAATTACTCACTCAAGGACTCAAAGATACTTCTCATCTCCAAACTGCTTGACTTATAGGGATCATGTGGAATTATGGTCATGAAATACTGTACTCAAGGACTTCATGATACTACTCATCTCAAGAATGTTCAACTCATAGGATTCATGCAAAATTATGGGCATGAACAACTCGACTGGAGGGTCTACATAACAATATGGAACTCGTGTATAAGACTCTTCTCATTCTCATACTTACTTCCTCAAAATTTAGCTCAAATCAATAGTTGATCTCAAAGGATTCACAATTGAACTCAAATACTTTTTTGGACTCGACTCTTAACTCTCTCTTGAGTTTGAATTATGAATTCAAGGGTTATGGTTCGTATTATGAAGGATCTCGTAATGATAAAGTAGACTCGTGAATACATTCTCTTCACTCTCATGCTCACTTACTTGAGTTTTGAAACAAGTTAATAGAAATTGTAGAAGACTTCTCAAAAGACTCAAAGGGACTTTATCAAAAATGTTTGAAAGAACTCTCAAGACTTAACTCTTAGCTCTACCTTAAATTTGAATTATGAATTCAAGGTTATTATTTGTGGTAGGAAAGATATCGTGATGATTAAAAGTTTTTTAGATAGTTAATCATGAGAAACGGTTGAAAAACACTATCGGGGAGCAAGTCCGCGATGCAGAGATGAATTATAATATTTGGTCGCGAATTAATTTTGAAACAGTGGAGTTCGCGTTCTCTCCGCGACGTGGAGAGAAAATTTTCTCTCTGGGGGAGCAAGTCCGCGACGCAGACCTGTTCCTTAAATCCTGCCCGATCTTTTCTTACTCATTTTTCAACCCTCATTCGCTTGGAATCGAATGGTTTCTTTCCCAATCACTTGGTTCAATTATTCAACATAATTACACTCTAATTTACTCAATACATCCCTCAAAAAACTCACTTTCATCTCAAGAATTCATCAAAATCCCAATAAAACAAGATTTAGAATGAAACTTCAAGAACTCATCAAGAACTTAAATCCTTAAATTTCAAGAATAAAATTACGCTGAATAAATCATGATTGAAGCGTGGGTGAACGAACTCAACACTATGGAAGCTTACATACCTTTTAGGGATCAAACCCTTGGTGTAATCCGCAACGAAACCTCAAGAACTTGACGAAACCTTGACTTTTCTCCTCTTTTATCCTCTTTTCTCCTCTTGAACTCTTTTCTAAAACCCTAGCGTGAATAGTGATTGTGTAAACTAAACCAAATCAGTGTAGACCCCTATTTAATTACTAAAAATGAATTAAATCTGATAGGATAAGGAAAAGACCAAAATACCCCTCTTAAATTCGGGTAACTTTTCTTAAATAGACAGCCTGACTTCAAACGGGCATATATCCCTCATAAGAGATCGAAAATTAGTAAACTCGATGGAATTGGAAAGATAATTCAAATACCTTTCATTTGATATCTTATGGGCCACCTAACACATCATGTAATGAAGGTTATGGTCGTTTGAAGTTTACCCAAAACTTAGAAGAACTTAGGAATGACTTGAGTGAATTCTCTCTAGTTCTTTTTGGAACACAAGGTTCTACATCTAGTGACCTTAAAACTTAGGAAAAAATTAAATTCCTTGATAAAAACTTACTCACTATGAAGGATGGTTCAAGTCTTAGCTCAAAAAAAATTCAAGGTGTTACAGGCTACTCATAGTGATGGACTAAGCTTGTCCTCAAATCCAAATTTAGTTGTGTTTCTCATTCTAAGTTTCAATTCCTTAATTATTGAAATTTTGATTTATATTATGCATATTAACTTCTAAAATTTGTTGTTCATACTTCGTATCACATGAACCCAATTGTTTATAAAAGTCATGTTTATGGAGATTAGTATATGAGATTTCTTATCTATTGATTTCGGACTTGAAATATAAGTCCATGAGTATACATTTTAAATGCATGTTTTGAAAAGAGTCTTTAAAGAAAAAATGAATGTACTACTAGATAGATGAGAAAGAGAAAGAGTATAATGAATTTTCTGAAAAGTACTTCAGTAAAGAAAAGTGAAAGTGAAAGTAAAGTAAAGAAATATTTCCTTCCTCTGTAAAGGTGATTGAGCATAATTGTTATTGATTATTTTCGGAGTAGTATCGAGTACCGAATTGGGTAAGAGTTTATTTTTCTCAAAGTACCATAAAACTACGTAGCCAGCGTAGGATAGGATCGTACCGACTTTTCAGGTGACTCATCATTGCCTCTGAGAAGGCCTATAGATGGATCCATAATTACAGTAGCATCACCCCAGCAAGGTATAGGATTGCCCTTGCAATGTGGGTGAAACATTGTATCAATGGTAGGATCATAGTAATGGTTGTTGGTTAGAAAAACTCCCCATAAAGTAAAGTATATTATTTTTCCTATTGTTTTTATTGCATATGTTATTGTAAAGTTTAAATGGTTTTCACTTCATATTCATGTATTAATTCAGTTGAGTTGCTTTCTGTCCTTAAGTTCAGTTATTTTTTTATTCAGCCATATTACATACTTGTACTTTCAATGTATTGATGTCATTCGACATGCATCTTTATATGATACAGATACATGTGTTTCATGATCATCAACAAGCGCTTCGTTGAGATCACTTTACACTTTGGATAGCTTGAGTGAGCCTCCTTCATCTATTTTCTAGTCAGTTGTCTTGAGATGTCGGGGGTTCTTGTCCTGACATCCATCTTGAGTAATAGAGGCTTCATATATAGATAGAGTTGATGAGTCTCTTAGTTTTTACTTTTCCTTGAGATGCTTTTGCAAATTATTATACTTATGTCATTGAGTATTTTACAGATAGTTTGAGTTGGGTATTTACTTTGAGTTTAAATGATGTAATTTTCACAAGAAAAATCACAATACGAAGCGGAAATAAAAAAATACAAGAAAGTAAGATAGAAAGACACAAAAAGAGGAAACAAAAAGCAACCTAAGGGTATATTAAACCCAAAGACCTCGATCCATTAATCCTACAATAAGCACCTAACTCTTACGACAACCTCGAGGTAATCGATATCTCAAGTAACTGACATTTCTAAACAAGGTTCAACAAAAGCTTATACCAAGCTTTCAAACACTCACAGAAGGAGTTTCAGGTTTACAACCACAATATTCGAACAAGTTTAACTCTAAAATGAACCCCTAAAGGCCTATTTATAGTTTTAATAATTATTACATAGATGGTCCCAAAAGTGACCCAAAATGGGCCAATAGGCTAGCCAAGTCAGGCTCACCTAATGACTCAGCGATGCGCCCAATGGACTCGGCGAGGAATCTTGTATGTCTCCTGCTCTTGGCAACTACTGTAACTTTCGGCGGTCTTGGGGTCAATGGGCGATGCGTCGAATGTCCTTCAGCTTGTCGAATGAGCATCCTTTCATTGTGGCTCCTTGGGCGAGTGGGCGTTCTTGGAACCCTGGCCAAGGTGGTTTGGCGAGTCACCGAAGTGGAGGTCAGCTCGCCGAATGGAGAACTTTCTTCACTTGCTCCTCCTTGCTTTCTTAGGCCTCCCACACTCCAAGCTATCATCCAAGCATGGTGTTTCTCAACTGGGAGCTCCTTCAAAGTGTGTATGTTACCATGCAAGGCATGGAACCCCCTCCTCGTCATCCATATAAGCCCAAGAGCCTCCATCCTTATGAACATTCCATCAACACGTTGAAGTTCGTGAGTGGATGGCCTTGAGGCAATCTAGATTGCATCATTCTCCCCTTCTTGAAAAAGATTCGTCCTCGAATCTATACCTTGCAAAACCATAGGGGAAGCAGACAAGAACAAAATCCTTATGGCATGAGGGTTAGCGTTAGCAATAACAATTTCATCACCATGCCAAGGATGCACAAATTTAACATATAACCCAGTATCACAAATATCAACCAATGGTTTGTATCCCATCAAAGTAATAGATACTTGGCTAAGTAAGAAACAATGACAAAGGGGTAGAGCGAAGGAACCAATACACTTAAACAAATTCATATGTAAGCCCTCATTGGTTCCACATTCAAACAAGCACAAGGCCTCCCTTATGTCAAGTAGATAAAATTGAGTCCTCGAATCCAAACCTTGTAAAACCATATAGATCACAAGAAAGAAGCTTATCCTCTTAGCATGATGGGTAGTACAAAGGTTAACACTTGAAACAATTAACTGAGGAGACTCAAATTCAAGGAACAACCAAACATCATTTGTTGTCATGGCTATTAAGCCCAAAGATGGAGAACAAGGACAATTGTTATTCTTCTCAACATCATGGAAATACCACCTAAAAGACGATACTTCCACCAGTTCAAATACCATCAAGCATTCACCGGGATCAAAATGATAGAGGGTCCATAGAACAGGATCATACCAACAAGTGTAGACCTTAATGATACCCTGATCCACATGCAATGCACTTCTAATCCAACTAGGGATCTCATCATATGCAAAGAGATAGTAAATGAAGGTACAAACTTCACATTCTCTTAGGAAATATCTCCTACCCCCATAAGATGCACATTCAACAAGATCATGCTCAGGGTAAGAAATAGAAAAAGGGTCTAGGAAGCTATCCTTCCCCACACACAATGTAGGCCTCAAGTGGATGGCAAAACCTCAAGAAGAGTTTTCCTGCATAGGGAGAGGATTTAACAATGTCACCCACCATCTGCCTTCCATTTCGACCAGGCATTCCCACATGAATTCCACAACTCAGCTCACTACCGGGGTCAAATGGAAAGGTCTTCCAAGAACTTGGAACAAGTGCACCTCCATATATCAGGTGAACACTCTTTCCTTCCAACAACATACTCCACTCAACAGCATGATCATCATCATATGTAAACAAGTAATAGAGAAATGTGTCTCGCAATTCAACTTCCTCCAAGGTGTTTTCATGGGTATGACTACTAATAGATTCAAACTCATGGGTCATACCATTGACAATTAGGACACACCAAAAAGAAAAAGGAATGGGAAAACAAACATCACATTCCTCCTCATCACATTCCTTCCCCACAAGAGTACTCTCATTCCAAGAAGAGATTTCCATCTTTGGGAAGGAGAGCTTCAAACCATAGTAGGTTACTATAGCAAGTATAGTTATCAAGAACTATACTACTCTCATGATTGATTAACACCACTAGGTACATCTCTAGGAGTGAATTCATCATCTTCAAATAAGATATTGTACTTAAAGAGGGAATGATCAACCACTAGGTAAGAATTAAAACATTCAAGTTCACCCTAAAAAAGACACATATCATTTTTCGAAGCATTTTCGAGCACATGATCTCTATGAGCAAAACAAGCAATCGGATCTTCCACAAAAGATATGCTCATAGAGTCACTCTTATTCAATTGATCAACTTTATCATTAGTACCACCAAATTGAGGTTTCTTAATCACATTACAAGAACCCTCAGCCAGTGAACTACACTCACACATAGGTTGATCAACATAATCATTACACGATAATGAACTAGCATTCAAAGCATAGGTATCAACACTAGATGGACACAAATCGATCTTACTAGAAGAATCAATTCGGTCATCAATAGGATCAACTAGTGTATCCACACTCTCAACAAACACATTATCAACACATGGTAAAGAAACAATAGGCTCACATAAAGACAAGCTAACATTTACATTTCATTCATTTGCAATGGTAAAAGTGTTAAGTTTAGCTATTGTACCTTGACTCCCGCAAGAGAGATCTTCTTTACCCCGGATGTTGGAACATCCCATAAGTGCATCCATCACACCTTCGATTGTAGGCTCTTTGTTGGGAACTCGTGTTCCTCCATTCATTACGCTTGTACCTATATAAGATTCCTTACAAAGTGAAGGATAAACAACAGGATAAGGTTGAGATTTTGGCACCCTAATCGAAGGGATGTTCACCCTCTCCTCCATTCTCGACAGCCTACCCTCCACGGAGGCCATTCGCTCTTTTATATTCCCCATTCTCAAACTCACATCAGCAAACGCCTCTATTATGGAATCTAGGTAACCTTCCCCTTAAGTGGGAGGGTCTCACTTCTGGTTGCCATTGTACCTAACATTTAAGACAACTCAACAAAAACAGTATACATCGTTAGCATTAGTAAAATGAACTTACAATCACTCATGTTTTCACACCTTTGATTGTCTCTCATATTGGCACGGTTAATGTTGAAGATTGCTTATACTCAGTTGATCGCAAGGTTTCAATTTCTACTCTTGGCCGGAATGGATTTTTGTTTCAAGTAAAATGGACGACTCGATTAAAGCAAAACAGACTTGAATCAAGAAGTTAACTACGAAGTAAAACGAATAAAAGCAAGAAAAGAAAAGCACCAACAAAGAAGTGAATTCAAGAACCAATAGTCAACAAGTAGGTAATTACAAGTTGAAAATCAGTTTAGGATTCTTGACTACGGACTAGAATCAAAAGAAAAGAAACTAGGAATTAGAACTTGAGATTAGAAAGGGTCATAAAATGAGTTTCCCATCGCCAAATGGCATATTTTCTTCGCCAAATGTGAAGTTCAGCTCGCTAACTTGAAGATTGGCTCGCCAAACTCAACAATCTGCCAAGGCAACTCAGCGATCTAAGTGGAAGTTTGGTGATGCGCCGAATGGATTCGACGACCAAGACTGAGCTCGTCAAATTTTCCAGTAGCACCTTCCAAGACAAGGTCAACTCGGTGACCTAGCTGCCCAAAGGGAGAGGCACCGAGTGGACTGGGCGATCCAAAGTGGGGTCGCCCAATGTCCCAAAGCTGCACTTGCAAAGCTCCAAAAATTGAACCTCTATGGTCCCCCCTGCCTTGGTCCTTTAGTATTTACCCTTTTAGGTAAATTCCCTTTTTACACACACTTTTCCACTTTCTCTTTCTTTCTTTTTGGAATCAAACTCTTCCTTTTTCAAATATTCTCTCCTTGAAGATTTGAATATTCTTCAAGAACTTCAAGAACACTATGAAGACCCAAAATAAACCCTTTAGATTTTTAGCTCGGAATTTCACGAAATTCGAGATACAAGCTCTCCTAGATATAGGGAGCAACCAACAATACTTTTTAGCACTCAATTCCTAGCCAAAACATCCAAATTTCAAAACCCACTTTGTCTTCTTCAAATCTTCTTCAACCTTCAATGGTGGTTTCTTCAATAGTGAACCAAACCCATTCAAATCTCAGCCCTAGACTCAAATAAGGTTAGGGAACACTAATCCAACCTTGAAAACTTCAAACAAGACACAAATCATCAAACCCATTTCAGCAATTTTCACAAAAATGATTTTGAACAGATTTTTTTTGTAACAAAATGCAAGACTAGAATCGTAGGAACGAATCTAATCCAAGCTCTGATACCAAATGATGTAATTCTCACAAGAAGAATCACAATACGAAGCGGAAATAAAAAATACAAGAAAGTAAGATAGATAGATAGATAAATAGATAGACACAAAAAGAGGAAACAAAAAGCTACCTAAGGGTATATTAAACCCAAAGACCTCGATCCATTAATCCTACAATAAGCACCTAACTCTTACGACGACCTCGAGGGAATCGATATCCCAAGCAACCGAAGTTTCTAAACAAGGTTCAACAAAAGCTTATACCAAGCTTTCAAACACTCACAGAAGGAGTTTCAGGTTTACAACCACAATATTCAAACAAGTCTAACTCTAAAATGAACCCCTAAAGGCCTATTTATAGTTTTAGGCATTATTACATAGTGGGCCCAAAAGTGACTCGAAATGGGCCAATAGGCGAGCCAAGTCGGGCTCGCTTAATTACTCGGCGATGCGCCTAATAGACTCGGCGAGGAATCCTGCATGTCTCCTGCTTTTAGCAACTACTGTAACTTTTGGCGGTCTTGGGGGTCAATGAGCGATGCGCCAAATGTCCTCCAGTTTACCGAATGAGCAGCCTTTCATTGTGGCTCCTTGGTCCATTGGACAATCTTGCAACCCTCACCAAGGTGGTTTGGCGAGTCGCTGAAGTGGAGATCAGCCCACCGAGTGGAGCACATTATTCACTTGCTCCTCCTTGTTTCCTTAGGCCTCCTACGCTCCAAGCTATCATCCAAGCATGGTGTTGCTCAACTGGGAGCTCCTTCAAAGTGCGTATGTTACCATGCAAGGCATGAAACCCCCTCCTCGTCATCCATATAAGCCCAAGAGCCTCCATCCTTGTGAACATTCCATCAACACGTTGAAGTTCGTGAGTGGATTGCTTTGAGGCAATCTAGATTGCATCATTAAATGTTCTAAATTTTGTTTGACTTCCCAAATACAAGTCTGTAAGGAGATATACATATACACGTTTTGAATGCAGTTCAATATGCCCATAAAATGTCATCAAACTTTCTCGACTAATCGGTTCTATTTGCATTCACAATCTTTGCCACGATTGACTTGATTTCTCAATTTGAAACTTCAACTTTTCCACTAGACTGTAGATGGTAATTAAGGAGTTGCTACACTATGTCAAACACCATATTTCTCAAGCAACACTTTGAACAACTTATTACAAAAAGTGGGAACCCCCACCACTGATTACTGCCCGCGATGTACCAAATATGGAGAAGATATTTTGTTTAAGAAATGTGGTGATACTTTTGCCTTCATTGTTAGAAAGTGCTACGATTTTCACCCACTTAGACACATAGTCAACCACCACAAGTATGTACTTCATCCTATTCAAACTGACAAAGGGACCCATAAATTCAAGCCCCCAAACATCGAATAATTCAATCACGAGTGGGAGTTCATGTTTTGTTTAAATATCTCCTTCTCTTTGACAATGATCATATGATTTGACAAAATTATGAGCATCTTGGTTAATAATAGGCCAATGTACCCGTATTGTAGAATTTTGTAGGCTATCTGAATACCATTATATATGATGACCTCTAAGAGGAGACGAATGACATGCCTCTAATATATTTAACATCTCTACCTCAGGTATGCAACGACGAATAATCCCATCTGAATAAACACGAAACAATTATGACTCTTTTCGGAAGAACTTATTCATATCAGACATGAACTTTCTACGTTGGTGAAAAGGCAAATATGATTGTACCACATCACTCACTAAGTAATTAGCACAATAATGCAAATCATGGAATCATCATGTGAAGCCACAAAAACTTGCTCATCTGGGAAAGTATCATCTATTTCAATCTCATCTGCCAACTTCAACATAGCTTGTTCTTCTAGTCTGGACAAGTGATCAACAACTTCATTTTCGTTTTTTGCAATCTTTCACTTTAAAATCAAATCCTTGCAACAACAACACCTAACGGACCAGTCTTGGCTTAACATCTTTCTTTTCTATAAGGTACCTCAATGTTGTATGATCAGTGTACACAATGACTTTGGTGTCAAGCAAGTAAAATCTGAACTTCTCGAACACGAAGACTACGACCAATAATTCTTGTTCGGCACTTTGTAGTTTCTTTGAACAATGTTTTAGGCTTTCCTAGCATAGTATATAAGATGAAAAATCTTCTCAAACTTTTTCCCTAACACTGTGCCTAGCACCACTCGACTCGCATCACACATAACTTTGAACTATCGTCCCCAATCCGGTGAAATGATGATGGGTGCAGAACTCAAGTTTTCTTTCAATCCTTCAAACGCCTTCAGACATGCTTCATAAAAAAAATCATCTCCTTCTCTCGTAACTTGTATAAAAGGTGAGATATCTTAGAAAAATTGTTAATCTGTGATAAAAATCAACGTGTTCTAGAGAACTTCTAACACCTTTTACAGAGATAGATAAGGGAAATTTTTCAATCACCTCAATTTTCACTCGATCGAATTTAGTGCCTTTGTTGGAGATCTGATGGACACGAATTATGCCTTCTTTAATCATGAAGTGACATTTCTCCAGTTTAATACAAAATTTCATTATTCACATCTCTTGAGTAGATCACTTAGATGAGTCAAGCAAAAGAAGATCAAGAAACTACGACAATCACATAACCTTTCACAATCACAACACCCTCCATTTTCCATTCAACAATCATTGCATCATTATATTCTTAATAAGCTAATACATGCGGACCAATTCATGACATCACTATATCAATGGACAAGTATACATACATAGACAACAATCACCAAAATAATGGCTTTTCGACAATGTCATATATGCCCTTACAGCAAAGAAGTTCCATTTTTGCACATATATCAAGATATTTTTTACGAACAGGGTCTCAGTATGCTCACTCTCATAAAGAAATTCAAACAATACATGCACAATACCATATGTTTGCCCTTATTTTCAATACTTAGACTCTCAAACAGTTGAGTTAGGATCACCATAGGACTTTTTGGCTTGTCACATAGCTCAGAGATGGGTGAGGTATATTTGAATTATAGTGACTTTTTGTCCTATTTGACACTACATTAGATTAACTCTACCTTTCACAACCAATACTCATTTCACCCATATTCTCATTTACATCGACGCTTGAATGTGGTTTTTTCTCTCTTTTTTTCTAATCTTTTTCTCATTTGCATCAACTTCTTTTTCTCTTTCTTTTCTTTTTTCGCGGCCACACTCAATACTTTTCCTTTCTCTCATCACACTATTCTTTTCATACCCCTTATTTTTCTCATTTTTCTCTATAATAGCTACCATAAACTTAGGCATTTTACCTGAGTTGAGGTGCACAATATCCTAGGAGGGATCATGGACAAAACAAAGGTCAACAATGAATGATAGGGAAGGTGGGCAATTCAATAAAATGGTTTGTTTAAGACTCAAAGATTTGGATCGAGGGATACAATTTTTATTTGGTTGGTTGTTTTCAAGCTAAGTAGATTATTTTCAATAACGGCCTATGATTCTTTCCTAATCACCAATTCAATTGTGACAACAAGACTGTTGGGGTGAGTTCTAGATTGACACAAATAGTCAGAATGAACAATAATCTCACAACACACATGGCACAAAGTTTCACTATAAATATCAATATATCTGGTTCATGCTTTAGCTTAAGTCATGTTTATCCTATCAGTGTATGTCATGTCATACAAAGATCTCACATAGTCAGCCTATCAATGAAACAAATATAGCACAAAATTTTGGAGGAATATCATTTTTCGGTAAAAAAGTAACCATCATGCCCTATTTTCCTATTCTTTCCCATTTAATAAGAAACATAAATTAAAAGGTCCTTGGAGAAAAAACATAGACAAGAAAACTCCCCAGGACACAACTTTGTGTCTGGGCTACTCAAACTTTACATAGACACTCACAAGCAAATCATAATATCATCCCACCCCTATCGAAAAGCTATGCATTGTCACCAATGCACTAAAAATTAAAAAGTGAGGTGAAGAAAAACCTAAGGCCACTAAGCGCAAGAGTCATCAATTGGTGGAATGCCATCAGTAGCACCCATCGAACTTGAGACTCCAATAACATGTTGCCTCTCTCTCTCTTTATCCGAATATGCTCATCTCGTATGGAAGCCTGGGTGGCCTCCTCAAGCTCAAGGTGTTCTCTATTTGAAGCCCGAACCTCTGACTCCTCCAAAGTGGCATCCTTAGTATGTGGATGTTTTCCATGCGTCCGTGGAAGGTCCTCAACTCTAAATAGATCAACAAGATTGAATGGTGGGTCAGTCGGCAAAGTGAATGAGGGACTGGGTTGTGTCGGTCAAGGTAAGGACATTTAAATGGAGTTGCGCTAACTCAGTCTGCAAACCCTGAATGTCAGGAATCTGTGTGTTGGGCGCGCCAACATCCTATGCTCAAAGACATCTACCCGGCCATGTATAGCCCGAGCTACTCCATTAATAACGGTCTGCATCCTCGCTGCTACTTGCTCTTCGGACTCCAGAATAGTTGTCTGAACCCATGGCCTGACCTGCTGGAGCAACTTACTCTTGTAAAAAGGACATTAAACTAAAGCATGTTAGATATGGAGGAAAATATTTTCTGAAACATATTTTTTAATTTTATCATGTTTAGTTAGTCTTTTTTTCTTTGAAATATACTTTCTCTAGGAAAAAAAATCCTTAAAATTGAGAAAAATAACTTTCTTAGTGAAAGTAGGAAAAAAACAGTTTCATAAATGACATTATTCCACATTAATTGTGTCCTCCTCACCCGCTAACACACTTCATCTTCATCTCATTCATGTAACCCCATCTCCACCACTCGACCATCCCTAACCCCACATCTTATAGTATTTATCTAGATTATATATAAATATTTTTTGAATAATATATTTTTCTTACGTACACAACACAAGAAAAAATAAGTAAATATCCCAGAAAAAATGGCTGAATGACCCCCTAATCTATTAGTCAATTTCAAACTACACACCAATACTTCACGGGGGTCCTATTACCCCCCGAACCTTTTATTTTTGATATTTTGTAGCCCTTAAACATTGACATGTCCAAGAAGGTGAATGCACTTTCCTTAGGTGCGTAAGAACTTATCTAAAGCATATAATCTGTATTTTAAATCCACGTGTAAAATGAAATCAACCTAAAATTAAGGCTGCGCCAGCTATAGCTTGCATTTTTTGGCCATTTTCTCGAAAAAAAACTTCTTTCTTCTTCCTCTTTTCTGTCATTTTCAAAGCTTGAGTTTTATCATCTTCCATTTCAAAGCTTCCAATGGTATCTTCCATTTCAAAGCCTGATGTTGTGGGAGTTCGTAATCCTCTCTAATGCTCTCTGATATCAAATTTAGTGTTCGAAATTTTTCTCCCTATCAAAATTATAAAAAATTTGGGTGCCGAGATTCATAGATAAGGTTTGAAATTTCTTCTCCTTGTCGATGTCCATAATATAAGTTATTTCCCTCTTTAACTCATAAATATAAAATGGCAGAAAATGTACACGCATTATTTTTCTCCTTCCTCTGAGAAGAAGAGTCATGAAAATACTTTTCTCCTCTCCATCACTAGATCTGGCCCCTCAAGATTAAAAAATTTATCAATTTTTACTCACTTGGGTCACCATAACTATGTGTTCTTCTGCTAATAGAATAAACTAAGCAAAAATGAATGTTTGAAAAATTAATTCTTGAAATGGTATAAAGTGAAGTACTAAGAAAAATCATTTCTGGATGTACAAAAATTACTTGTCATTGTAATTGTAGAGGAAAGTTTGATACATAATTGAAATATTATTGGTTAGTTTGAAATTAGAAATTTCATCCTAACTTAAAGAGAAAAGTAAAGGAAGTGGGCTCACTGGATCTGAAATGCGAAGAAAAATAAAAGTGATAGGAGTGGACCCCGCGCGTGTATACAAACATATGTATATATCTGGTTAATGACAAAAGATTGGCGTTTAAGGGTTATAAAATATCAAAAATAAAAGGTTTAGGGGGGATAATAGGACCCCCGTGAAGTATTAGTGTGTAGTTGAGAATTGACTAATATGTTAGGGGGTCATTTGGCCATTTTCGCCACTTAATTTTTTAGAAAACATTTTCCATGAAAAATATCATATTTTATAACACACCTAAAAAACAAATTTGTAAAAAGCTACAAAATAATTTTGAGGAGAATAAATAAACAGTTCTGGGCTAGGAAGCACAAGAAGGAAAACTAATTTGGTTTAAATCATGGGAAATTTTTTAAAATGTCAATATTTTAGCATTTAATAGGATCCATTAGCCACATTTTCAATATTTATTAAAAATGTCAATATTTTAATTTGTTATGTATCGAATTCACATTGTTTTTATTTGTTTGGGAAAATGCAAAAGTACCCCCCAGCCTATGCCCAAAATCCCTGAGACACACATAACCTTTACTAAGGTCCTATTACCCCCGAACTTATTTTATATATAATTTTCTATCCCTTTTCGGTCTACGTGGCACTATCCTTGAAAAAATTGTCAACACGCGTTGGGCCCACAAGATAGTGCCATGTAGGCTAAAAAGGGGTAGAAAATTATATATAAAATAAGTTCGGGGGGGGGGGGTAATAGGACCTTAGTAAAGTTTAGGTGTGTCTCAGGGATTTTGGGCATAGGCTGGGGGGGTACTTATGCATTTTCCGTATTTGTTTTAATTGAAAGAATACAATTATTTAATAATAGAAAGGAGAAATTTAGGGGAGAGAATATTTAAAAAAAAGAACATATCACTTAAAATATTCATCAGTTACAAATTCAATATTTTTTAAAAGGCACATACCACTTAATACCTCTCATCTAAACATAAAAAAAAATCTTTAAAAAAATCCCAAAAAAACCAAACACTCTGTCTTCTTCATCATTCTCGCATGAATTTTGGCGGCGGCAATAATGGAGAATCAAAAAGTTAAGCTAATGTGTAGCTATGGTGGAAAAATTCAACTTCGTCCTCACGATCATCAACTCTCCTATTGGCAGCGATACCAAAATTCTATTTGTTGAAGTGAGTTCAATTAAATTTGTGTTTTCTTCTGTTTGACAAGAAGATTTTGAAAACGGGTATAATTTCGTTGACAACAACTTTGGAGAAGGAATTCCCAACTGGAACTTTGATATAATCGGTGAAATACAAAATCGACCAAGTATTCGTTAACTGTTGAATTATTAATTTGTTTGGAAGTTTTGACATGAAAGTTTTTAAATTTTCCTGGGTAATTATAATTTTTTTGGATGACGAGAAAGAGTTTTACTAATGCACAAGTGAATACAGATTCGGATTTGGGTTTGGTGGGGAAAAAAAGAAATAAACATAGCAGACGAAGAAGAAAGAGAGAGCCAGATAAAGAAGGTTGCAAAAATTGTATTCATATCAGAATTGTGTTCATATTAATTTTTGTTTGTCAATTGTTTTTCTTTTACTCAGCATTTGTATGTTTATTAAGAATATTGTATTTTTTTTTTAGTTTGTAGTCATTCCAACAGGTATGCCAAATGGATTTGTATTTCTTAAGTATAAATATATCATATTTCTTTTCACAGTTAATTTGTATTTATATTTTTAGAATATTGCATCCTTCCTCAACTGATTGTATTATTTCCTCTTTGTATGCTATTTTTTCCAGAATCTTGTATCCCTTCTTAAATCATATTCATATGTAATGATTGGATTGTATTGAGATACAATCAGTAATATTTTTGTAATACAAATAATTGAAAAATATATTTGGCAGTCATGTAATACAATTTTAATCACTGAGATACAATTTTCAGTTTTCACTATGAAAGTAAAATATCAATTTTAATTAGAATGGTAAAGTGAGCACATAAAATACAAAAGTTGTTGGTATACAATTATGATGAAAACATAGTAAAAAAGAAATACAGACTTGTTGTCATTGAAATTGATATTGAAATACAAAAATGAGAACAATAAATCCCAATTTCAATTGAAATACAAAAGTGACTTTGTTAGTATATCATTATGATGAATGCAAAAATAAAAAGAAATACAAACTTGTCCGTATACAATGTGAGAGTTACATACAAATTGATCACAGTAAAATATTCACCTCAATATGCTATTCAGTTTCAATTTGAATGGTAAAATGAGCACATAAAATACAAAAATTGTTGGTATACAATTATGAGAAAACATAGTAAAAAAGAAATACAGACTTATTGTCATTGAATATTGAGATTGAAATACAAAGTGAGATTAAAATACAAAATGAGCACAATAAATACTCACTTCAATTGAAATACAAATATGACTGTATATTGGTATACCATTATGATGAATACAAAATAAAAATAAATACAAACTTGTATGTATACAATGTGATATTGAAATGCAAAATGAGCAAAATAAAATACAAAATTTGTTGTCATTTGTGTTTTGAGTGGTCGATGATTGTGAGGAAGCACCCGATGCCACCATTCCACCGACACTGATTAATAGCAACGGCCGGTGACCGGATCTGTCGATCGGATATTCACTTCAACAATTTTGATATCGCCGCCTGCCAACATAGGAGCGTTAACAATAATTGAACTAAGACAAAGAATAATGGAAGAAGATCATAGAAAGCAAAAATCAAACACCTTATGTGCATCTCTGGATATACCATTGCCACTAAAATACATCTGACCAACAAGGACCTGCATGTTAGCGTCACCAACTTTCGCCTCCTTGAGAGTATCTTGGAACCACCGCTTGACACAGTCAGCCACCACGTCAGCAAGAGGTAGCCACCACGTCAGCAAGAGGTAGCCGCCACTAGTTCGACAAAGAAGTATTGGAATTGGAGTTAGAGCTCAGCCATTGGAGAGTGAGTTAGAGGTTATGAAATCCTAAACGAGATTTCAACTACAAACAACAAATCTGAAAGATTTAAATAAAAATAAAATCAGTAAATAAATGGGAAAATGCATAAGTACCCTCCAACCTATCCCCAAAATCTCTGAGATAGACATAACTTTTACTAAGGTCCTATTACCCCCTCCCTCCCAAACTTATTTTTTAATTAATTTTTTATCCCTTTTTGGCCTACGTGGCTGAGTCCGTGACTTCACCTATGTTAGGCGCGTGGGTGCAGTTTTTAGACAACACTGACCAATAAAAATTGGCCACGTGTTAAAATAAACTTGAAAAAATTAACATTAACTCAGTTGTCTTCTTCTTTATCAGTGTTCTTCATCTTTTGAAAAAAAAACCTCAATTATCATTCAAGTTAAATTGCTCCTTGCTTCGAAAAGGTAAAGTAAATTTTTAATATATTATTTATATTTACACCTTTTTATGTCGATTATTAGTTCTGATTTTAAATTTCTTTCACAATTTTTATGTATAAATGTTAGGATTGCTATCTGACTAAGACGTCGATTGCAATAAGATTCTTGATGACTTAGAAAAATGAAATCGACCCACAGATGCACGACTGAAATCGAACACTAAGTACCAAAATTCAACATAGAAAATCAATTATGAGTTTGAAAATTGAATTTCTGAAATCAATTTTTTGAAGATAATTGTTCTTTCCCTTGTTCCTTTCTCTTCCTTTTGGTAAAGTTAAACTTGAAAAACGTAAACTGATAGCTTTTTGAAATTTTGGGAAGTATAAAAACTACTTTTAGACTGATAGCTTGTCTTTTTAGAAAGCTGAAAAAGTGGGGCCCAACACGTGTTGAACAAAGCTTTCAACCTATCTGGTTGATAGTGCCACGTAGGCCGAAAAGGGGTAGAAAATTAATTAAAAAATAAGTTCGGGGGGGTAATAGGACCTTAGTAAAGGTTAAGTGTGTCTTAGGAATTTTAGGCATAGGCTAGGGGGGGGGGGGTACTTATGCATTTTCCCTAAATAAATATACAAATCGGATAAAGATACCTTAATCAAAGGGATTGTTGTGAATATCTTTAGAAAT
>JAJOOO010002741.1:0-44568 GCA_029582685.1 Solanum piurae
TTTTTTTTTTAGTTCATAAGAAAATCTACAGTAACGAATGGTATTAAAATTTTGTAGAAATGAAATGGTAAATCTGAGAGTAAATATCAGCATTTCATCATTAGCTCGGGTAGTCTCCGTTTCTGGTGTTTTAGTCTCCTTTCAATGGCTCCCGAAAGCAAAAAAAGAAACAACATTTCAATGGCAACAAGTTCTTTTGTTATGGCCAGCATTGTGGCAAAGTTTATCTCCTTTTCAGTTTAGTTCTTCTCTGCCAAATTACATCTTAACCATGGTGTAAAGCGATCACGATAAATATAGAACTCAACGAGGCTGTGGTGGAATCTCCTGAGGAATTTTGTGTTTTGCGAAAGATGTTTCACATGGAAAATTTGAGGGATGGGGAATTAATTCCTTTCTCCGTAATATATTAAAAAAATGAAGTGATTATCTTAGTGTTAAACCTTAAAGATAACACTGTAAATTAAGTTTAATCAACCACGTAAGCTGTATAAAACATTAAAAATGAGAGTGAAATCTTTCGAGCATAATCAAATGATGAAAAGAAAGTCAATTTTTTTTATACCTTTAATGAAAACTCCTTACAGAATGGTCAGTTAAATTTAACAAATCTTTTTGTACTTTTACCTTGAGTTGTTAGACGTATAAATCTGATTGAAGACTACCTTAATTTCCGCATTGTTTACAAATCGTGGCACTCTATGGCTAATGCTAGCTGAGGAAGAGTATGATAAGAACATATAGATGATTCTTCAGTTTCTATTATGGGATGATTTTGAAGAAGAGGATTGCAGAAGCCAGAGGAAAACAATGTATGGAGTCTATGGGATGGCTTATCACACCGAGGGTGAAATCAATCCCTTCTCTGGTGTTCAAATCCAGCTGCCACATCAAAGTACCACCGAACATTGTAGACCAAGCAAGATTTCAAAACTAAGCTAGGAATTAAAGATAGAGTTAGGGAGATATGATTCGGATTACCTGGTGATAACAGCCGGTGACGGAGACAGCGTCGGCAATTATTGGATATCAATCAGCTTGAGAACTCCTCTTTTTGATGAGAGTCTTCCTCTTCTCCAAATGCTTGGATCCCTCAATTCCAGAGGAACTATCAAGATTGGGAACTACAAGACGTTCTCAGCTTACTGGAGAAGATGAGGTGTGTTGTTCAGATCAATGATCAATCACCTGACAGACTCATTTGGGGAGATAAAGCAGTTGGTAAATATTCTGTGAAGGCCGCATACCATTCACTATGTGCTCAAAATGAAATGCTAGTTAATTGGCGATGGAAATAGATGCTTCGTGTGTCACCAGGCCCTAGAGACCAACAGACACCATCTTCTTCATTGTACAGCAGCCACAGGCATATGGAATATGTTCATCTCAGTTTTGATCAAAAAAGGGTTATGCCAAGTAGCATTAAAGATACACTGGTTAGCTGGAGCTCGTGGAAGGTCGGAAAACCCATCAGGGAAGTATGGAAGATGATCCCAGCTTGCACTTTATGGTGTGTATGGACAGAAAAAAACAATGGATGCTTTGAAGGCATCTCTTCCCCAAGCTACATTCTTAAGTCTAGAGTTATAAAAAACACTCTGCAGCTGGAACAATTTTCCCCCAGTCAATTCGCCTTTAACTTTCTTGACTTTCTTACACTTTCTTGATGCCTTTTATGAAATCCATTATCTAATCAAAAAAAAAAACTTCAATATATCAGTGGCTATGAAAGAACAGAAACAGTATTTCATAATCCAAGCAATAACCAGCAGTCACCCACTTATTACATATTCTTGTCCCCCAATTTGAAGGCTTTTGAGTCTACTCCAACATAATTATTACCAAATCCACCAAAGAATGACAGTACACATATTGTAAAAGTGAACAAAAAAGGCATAATTTTCATTAGAATTATAAAAGCACCGTCATTTTCTGAGTAAATAGCAAAGTATTACAACCCTTGCTCCACTAAAATATTCGAAGTCACTGAGGCAATGCTAAATATTCCATCTCAACCGCATAACTTATAACTATATGCTAATTGTTTAGTACTTGTATTATAAGAACCATTAAAGAAATTGAACATAATCTAAAGCAGACCACTAGAGGAAAATATTACTAAAAATAGAAAATCAACAAAAAATTAAAATAGACAAAATAGGAGAAAAACAAAACAAAACCTAGGACTCGAGTATGTAAGCCGGCAACAATCGAAACTGATGAGAGCAAGGTTGAGAGGAGATAGAGATAGATAGAGTGAGGGAGGGAGAGATGATTCGGGTTACTTGTTGACAATAGCCGGTGATGGAGACGGCATGGTCGGTGATTGGATATTCATCAGCTTGAGAACTCCTCTTTTTTATGCCATACAGGAAGAGTCTTCTTCTTCTACAAAATCTCATTGAATCTCTGAAGTAAGGCTTTTTGTACCACTTGTCAATCAAAGGCATCATGTTTCCACCATTTAAGCTTCCATTGGCTTTCTCCACCGCCACCAACGAGTCATCCACCAGATGAAACAAGCTCACCTTCCTCTTAAACATCATAACCCCTCCAGAATATCTAAAATCCACCACAAATCCAAAATCCTTGATGAAACAATTGCAGATACACTGAAAAATCGGATAACAGGAGACTAGGATTTTAGGTTTTTGTCTGTTCTAGGTTTACAAGGAGGGAAATGTAGAGAGAGAGGGAGGAACATACAAAGGTGGAGGGAAGATAAAACTAGGAAACATTCCCTTTCAATTACTTGTATTACTCTATTTAGACCCAATGACTTGTGGCTATTCTCTTGAATGGCCAGTGAAAGGTCCTTATTTCCTGCTAATATCTAATTGCTGCTAATTGTTGAGCCCTAGCTAATGTCTAATTGCTGCTAATTGTTTAGCAAAAGGAATAAATTACCGATAAATGATTGATTTCCACTAAATAATTGTCATTAAAGGCATTTCTTTTGGTAGTGATAAAAGATGGCATCGGGGTATCCTGTTTTGGAAATGGATATCCACTTTTTAGCTCAAGTTTGCAGTAGACCAAGTTATAATTACCACCATAAATGGCAACAAACAAAGAACACTTGATAATACTGACCTCCATGAAGTAAAAACACATGTGAACCCGACTTGAACAGTACATGTGACAAAATAATGAGCTATTAACCTCAACAAATCCTGTAGAAGATCCGACCAACCAGCCATTTACAATCTGATACATCAATAGGGAATGTGATATATAATATTAGAGCAAAACAATAGCCATACAACTTTCAGATTAAGTATCACACGAACTTAGTATAACTACCAAAAGAGACTTACTAAGCAAAATAATCATGATGTACACATATAAATCTATCTTATTGTTGTTCCAAAATATCAAGATATAGCTTCAGAGAAGACGTTAATTATAAGAAAATATTGCTACCTGTACTACAATGTTCCTTTTTTCCCACCAATTATTCACCAAATCATAGGAGCAAATATAATCAATGGAAGAAAAAGGAATGCATATAAGAGGATTCAAAATAAAGATGGCAACTTTTACTAATATGGTGTCCGATTACTCAAATAATCGCAAAATAAAATAAATTTAACTCTATATTGAAAAAGACTTTAAAATGGTATTTAATTCTATATTATATATACTTTTTCTAATTATCATATATAAAAGGTTTCATTTTTTAGTTTTAGTCGTTCAAATGAGTGATTAAATTAGGTTAAGTCTCTATTTCTCATTAATTAGTACATCTACTATCTTGTTGGTTATGATTTTTCTTGTTTCCCGTTAATTTATTTTCCTTTTCCTGTTTATGATAGTTCTATATTCCGTTTTAAACTTAATTTTTTGAATCAATTATTTTATATATCCATTAAAAGAAATGTTTGATTGAATTAATCCTTAAAGAATAAATTTATAGCTCTACATCTAAAAAAGTTAATAGAGTAAATTTAGACACGATTTAGTTATCCATATATATAGTTATTTGATCTTCTACCCTGCATAAATAATAACATAAATTTCTTTCTTTTCTTCTGATAAGTATCATAAAATTCTTTCGAACTTCATATATCAGTTATGTGGGATTGTTTATGCGGAATTGCAAACATGTAACTGATACTATACTTGGTGTAGAAGTTTTTACATAACAAACAAAATGATACCAAACATAATACTAATTATGCTGGTTTTAATACATGAATAATTTATCTTTGCTAACTAGCATCCAAATGACCCCTTAGTTTGTGATTTTCTGATGGCACACAACATCAACATATAAAATGACCATTTTAGTGAGTTATGATTTGACAGTAAAAATATGTTAGCTATAGAGAGTCCTTTCATCTTAATTCATCAATCACATATTTTACACACACCAAGAAGTTGAAACAATTGCAAATATTAATGTATTGGTTGTAGTAGTATGTATTATATTTCCACTACGAAAAATTTCTTAGTTTCTTTTACTTTTTCCTTCCCCCTATATAAACATTGCATGAGGATTATTGGTAGATAGAGCCGGCCCAACCCAACTTGTTATTGGGGTTGGGTTGGGATAGGATTTTTCAAGCTCATTTAAAACTAGGGCTTATAAACCCAACTCATATAAGCCCTTGGTCCTTGAGGCTTGACTGGGGCTGAGCCAAGGTCAGTCCATGGGCCAAAACTAATTATTTAAGGGAAACTTACGACAATCTCACTAGTATATGAGCTAATTACTTAAATGCATGCTACATTGTAATATTACGAATCTTACTAGATTTTGGTACGTCCAGATACATGGACTCAAAATTAGGTTAATTTGTTCTAAATACAATCTATTCAGCTGGATTCAGGTATATCTAGGATACATAGACAAATCCAGTAGCGCCCTCATCTCCCTTCCATCTCAGTCGCCGCACTCTTATCTCGCTCGCATAGCTGGGATGCACCACACCAGATACATGTATCTCGCGTAACTAGTATCCTAGATACATGCTAATTACACTAGATTTTTTGCTAGTGTAATTAAAACAACATTATTATTTGTCATATTTGAATTGAAAATCTTCTCATTTTCTTGATGTTATAGAATTTGAAATTTAAAAAGAAAAAAAAATTAAAAAAAGGCTAGCCCGTTCCAACCATCAACCCTTCTAAGGTTGGGTTGGATAGAGCATTTTCAGGCCCTTCTAAATGAAGGGTCCGCCCATCCTAGCCCATCAAATTCCTTGGCCCGCGAGGATTGGGTCAACCCTTTTTGACAACTCTAGTGGTAGGTATGACTTGTTTGTGAAACACATGCTTATCATTATTCATTTGGTAAGACAACAAAAGTTACGTCTCAAGTCTTAAATTAATTTGCATAAAGCTCCACTTATGCCCCCTTCACTATAACTACCTTGAACAATGCACGTTAGTGATACAAGTTGCTACAAGAAACCCTCTTTCACAAAGCTAAAAGAAGGATCTTGTAATTGTAAAGCGGAGCAGAAATTTGATCCAACAGATACTTTTCATAACTAAAAGGAGTTCTTTAAGCATTAATAGTAAAATGATTGCATTGCCTCACAATATCTAACACATTATGATAAGATAAAGTTAGATGGTAATTGAGCAACTGTAACAATTCCCCCTTGTACATAAGAGAGGTTAAAATAGGATATGTTTTAGCGATAAGCAACAGAACTAACTTACACTAGATGTGCAGCTGAAATTACGTTACATTCTTGAACATCCAAAAAAACTTGAGTGATACTCTTGCGCTTCTCGGCAAGATTCTCAAAATCTTATGAATATCAACAGATGTAACTAGATTTGATGGATCAACACATGCCTGTCAAGAAAGTGCGACGGTAAATAAAAAGCCAAAGCTATATCCAGAATAAATGGGACATAGCAGTTAAAAGAGTAGTATCTTCCACATACCCTATTCTGAAGAGTGTATTTTTAAGGTTTCTGATTCATGGAATTACTCAAATTACAGATCAAAAATTCAGGTGTACAAACTTCTCATGTTCATCGGGAGTTAAACATGCAAAAATGTTGACAAGACACATGCAAACAGCCAAAATCTTTAGCATAGTTAACCAAATAGTGGAGGGAACAATTCATGTACTTGTTCTAAACTCAACAAATATGATAAACAAGATTTATAGTTAGTACGTTTACATAAATATTTGCTAGCCTGTTATTTTCTAATTACTGTGACTTTACCAGTTTGATAAGGTAGGATATGTTAACATAACAGAGAAATTACAAGAAGAAAAATAATGATATAGCCATATCACTATACAAGTATTGATATCGTCACTTCAAACATAAGTTATCTGCATTAATAGAGTGGTTTTTTTAACAGCACAACATTTACCGTGGCCAATAAGCAGAAAAGCAGAAAAAGGACCAAACAATTCGTCTCAGGTCACAAAACATCAAGGGTCCAAAATAACTGTAAACAATCTACTTCTTGCATTTAATTGTTTCTCCATAGTATATTTGTCGTCTACTCTTCCTAATCTTAACATCATCGTAGAAATGTTGATCCTCCTAAGAGGCTTCCAAGTAATCCAATGAGACATCAGAAAGTTCCATTATTTTTAAAAGGAAAATTTATTTACAAATCTATTAAACATGTTGTTCAATTTATTAATGAGTGGAAGATTGTGACAAGACGGAAAGACGCAGGTAGTGACAAGATTGAAATCCCAAGAATAGTTGTCCTAGATTTTTGTGCCGTTAAGGTACTCTGTAGGAGAAGACGAGGATCGCACTTTGAACCATTGGGCAACAAAGGACATCACATCTGTGGTGATAGGGGTGTATGGATCAGGAATTAAAGCGGGGCACGTGGGCTCTTCAAAAGTTTTAACTAGAAAAATCGATACTTACTAGAACAAAACAGGAGACTGGAAGTTTGCAATTCTCCTTCCCTCTACTTCACAGATATGGTCGGGAGAGTAATTTCTAAAAAGATCACCAAACTCCAACCACCACAGGCGAGGAGGCTATGTCGATTATCCCCCACACTGATATGTCAAATAGGTTGGTTCATACACAATGGATATATCAAGAGGAAAAAAAGAAGGAAGTAAGGGAGTAACATGTCGGGGATGTTACCCCTCTTGAGACAGCTGACCACGTTGAGACAGTGGGTAGTGGATTCAGTACCTGGTATTCCGATTACAGTATGGGTTCAACAAAAATATTACTGTATTAAATTCAGTGAGGAATTTGGGATCCACTTTCAAGGTTGTGAGAAAATAGCGTGGAACTATTAGTTTAGAATTGATGTGAAGAGGCAGAACAAAATTCAAGTATCCAAAGCAATGGTACCTATGACTACAAAAGTCAACGGTGCAAAACAATTAAAGAGCCTAGAACCAGGTAGCAAATTCATCAGTATTGGGGCACTAGAAGAGGGGAAGGGATGTATCTATCATGATTGATGAAGGTCAGTATTGTGTCATGGAATGTGAGGGTACTCAATGATGTGAAAGTGCAATGCTCTCATTTATTTTTTCAAGTCCTCTTGGCCAAAAAAAGTGAGATTCGAAAATGTACTTTAAGCTCCAGCTGAATTGGTCAAGAAAGGAAGTCATGGAAGTGGTGGTGAAAGTTGATGTAACATCGATCACTAGGAATAAGGGTACGGCACTTTCAAGGGATGACTTCAAGAAGAGGATACATCAAAATGAAGAATCTCAAATATTTCCTTGTTGATTCTATTGTTTCAGAAAAGAAAGGCAAACAATTATACAAGTACATGCAGAATAACAGTCTGTTCAAGTATTTCAAACATACATTTATTATGTGTGAAAATTATTTTAACCCTTACGAAACAACTTCAAAACAAATTTTATTGAAGCATAACAGAATTACAGCGCTCAAGTTTCTTAGTGGAATCACTGCACCTCAATATTATTAGATCATGAACTGTTTCCACTAAGAAACTTGAGAACAAAGTCAATTCTGACTTAGTGAAGTAGTAGTGCATTCCTAAAGAACATGTCTTGAAGCAAGGTAGTATCACACATAATGGGAGTACCTATGTCCAATTATACGTAAAAATCAAAGATGCATCAGCTAAGTCTTAAGATAAATGACATGTTGTAAATACTCCTTAAAAAAAACAATCGACTTCAGGGGTAAACAAGAATATATAGAATACAAAAAGAGTAAATATAGAAAAGTGACTCACTCAACACGGATTTGGTGTGACCCAAATTGGAGGACAAACACGACTGAGGGAAACACCATCATAATGTGGCTGGATACTTTCATCTGCTAAGTTGAACACCCCCATGTCCAAGCCGCATCCTTCTCGAAGCTGGAGGTATGCACACAAACAATTATCTGTAAAATAAATATGATTGGGCTTGATTCCTGGAAATTGAGAAGCTTGAACCGCAATAGAAGAATTATGACCCAGGAAAAAAGCTCTGTCCCCTAAATCCTTCGTTGGCGTAGCTTCGCAAGCATCTAAATCAATCTTGTAAACTAGAAATTTTTTTGTCCTGTAAGTGTTGGAGACAGACTCCTCTTCATCATCTTCACCTAGGATGGGAGACAGTGGAATCCCCGCATCTAAGACATACTCGTACCATAAACCAACAAATTGTTGCACAACTACAAATAACGATCCTACTGATTCTAGGATGTAATAAATACCATCAATACGTTGATTTAGCTGCGCTATGGGATGATTTTCACCGATTTCAGAGCCAGAGACATCACAAACATAGATACAACCCTTATAATCGACTGCATAAAATTTGCCATTGAAATATACTACATCAAGAATTTGTCCATTGTAGGCCGATAGTCTGGTCCATGACAAATCACCTGGTCTCCATAGATTGAGGAAACTGAAGTCTCCCTGAATGACCATTAGAATGTAGTCAGATGTATGAGAAGGATTAGCTGACAAAACTGCTTTATGGATAGGGATCACTGGTGGGAAAGTGACGGGTCCATAATATTCATTATTTCGCGGATGTGGCATTGGGCATAGAATTTGATCTGGCAGATGGATTTCAACACCAGAAAATGGATGCAACAGCGTGAATTCATTCTGGCCTATTGGGGCTGTTACAAGCCATCCCATTGACTCAACACACCTTTTTCCCCTAGCTCCAGGGATACTCTTTTTCATAATCATCCCATTTTCTAGACTGAAGAATTTCCTACATGTGTCATCATCATCTTCCTCGGCTAACATTAGCCATGGAACCCTAGGCAAATCGCTATTAAAATTATCCTTTGTGGCCACAGAGTGCCAGGATTTGCAGACAGTACCAAAACTAAGATAATCTTCAATCAAATTAATATGCTTAACAACTAGAACCAGAAGATCACGGTCAAGCTCGGACCAATCACACATTTTTCTCAGTTTTAAGCCTTAACTAACGGAACGATACGGATAAATGGTAGGAAAATACCTAAATTTAGTGAATCGAGCTTCCGGCGAACACGGAGGACAGTGAGGATTCGGCCGGAGATGGAAGCTGAGAGCGGCGGATCTACCAGTGAATACAGAGAAGTAGCGCACTGTGAGAGTTGTGTTTGGTAAAACTTAATCTCTAATTTGGACTTCACTATAAATAGACAAAATTGCTGAGAAAATGATCAAAATAGTCCTAACGTATGAGAGTGTGATTATTTTAGTCCAATATTTATATTATGTAGTCAATATAGTATTTAGTGTATTAAAAATGGCTATTTTAGTCCTTCATATATAACTTGGAATCGAAATAATCATGAACTTTTGTTTTAACCATAGATTTAAAAGTTAAAATTTGAAAATTTAAAGTTACATTTGGAAGTGTATTTTACTAAAAAGAAAAAAAACAATGAGTGAAAGTATCAAAAGTCAAAACTTTAGCCTAGCTAATTTTTGAGAACTTGAAAATATATTTGATTTTTAAAATCTACTTATATTTTTTGGTCAAGATTTAATATCCAAAATATGCTTAAATTCTTGGTCAAACAAATATTAAAAATAAATCTTTAAAATCTTATTGAAAAATTCTGATCAATCACTAGTTTAATTTATATATATATATATATATATATATATATATATATATATTAGAGCTTTGGGAGCAACTGAGAATGTTGGGGATTCATGGCTTAAACAACCATAGGCGACAAATTACCTTAATTTTATTTGGTTTTCAAAATTAAGACCTGACTAATTATTTGGATTGACGATGTAAATAACTTAAATTCATGTTATAGTTGGTAAGAATATTTCCGTTGGCGTAAATTCACGATGGTGAATATGTTTGTCGTACGACTTTGCATTTCTCATAAGCATGTAGTTATTCAAACTCATGAAGCTATAATATCCTTTTTCTATCGATAACACAATTAATAGAAAGTCTCAAGTTTAAGGTGGAGAATAAATAACTTTTTCACATGAAGTATTCTAACCTAAATGTATTTATCTAGAGCAAATTCAAATTAGTTAAATCAATTATCTATAAAAAAAAATAGTAAATGTGAAAAATTGCAATATAATGTATTTACTTACATTATGATTAATTTCCTAATTGAATTTTTTTTCTAGCTTAATACTAAAAAAAAGTGAAATATTTTTCTTGATTAAAAACTAATCATTACCGAACTAGAGATGCATCAATTTATCAAATGGAAAAGTTTATGGGGATTAAATGTTTATTCTTACCAAAAGAAGTTCGTTAACTGAACATGTTTGATCAGAGACGAATTCAAGAATTAAAGTTTATGCATTTCTACAACAACCCAAAGTTGTTAATAATAGTAATAACCAATGAATTGTTGGGCAAAAGTTATTAGATCTCTGCAAATCCTGAAATTACATGTACATCCCCTTATGTGACTGATCGAGCTACAAGTTGTGCATTATTTCCCTAGAGAAATTACTATACAAAGATCAGCACTAGGACATGACGATAACAACAACTATGCCTCAGTCCCAAACACAAACCAAGAGAACAAAAAGATCAAAACAAATAAATAACTAGGATCCAACATCTACCTACATAAATATGTATTATATGTTCATTACAACAGATGTGTACTAGAGGGGTTTGCAAAGAAATGCTCCCTTGAAACTAACTTCAACTTCTTGAGATGGTTACCAAGAAGACTACTAAGAATTGCTGGTGCTCCGCTTGGATTTGTTTGAGGAATCTTACGCGCAAAGATATCGTTGTCCAGGACCATCATATTTAATAAACTTCTGCATGTCTGAAAGACGCAACAAGAATGTTTTAGCAGATGAGAAAGGGCAAGTCTGTTAAACATCAACAGTTGTCTATCTCATACCCATAACATGTTGCTCCAACAACAACATACCCAATGTAATTCCACGCGGGTGGGGTCTAGAGAAGGTAGAGTGTACACACATTATCCCTACCTCGTGGAGGTAGAGACCAATAACACATTACTAGCAAAAGAATTTCAAGAAATGTTGAAACTTTGAGATCTCCATTACTACCAAAACTTGATTTTCTTTGTTAACTACAAGACAAAAAATTAGAACTAATTGTGTTCCCCTTGTAGCAAATTTTGAACAATTGAACTAATGGATACTAGATGTGCCAGCAATTCTCTGCCCGATAGATGCGGAACCAGGATTCCAACTTTATGACTTCTGGATTTTAGGACAAGAACTTCAAGTGTTAATAACTAGATTCTACATTTAATGTGTACATATTTAATAAATTTCTCAACACAACTACATTATTCGAGGAAAAGTTATTGGGTTCAATCCGTAGCTGGGCATCTAACTCCGCCCCTGGCCAAGGATGCACACAATCTCATAAACTAGAAAAGATCCTGGCTTGTAGAAACTACAAGTATGGTAAAGAGATGAACTTTGTTATGTTTAGAAGGCACATCAGGGCTTCCAAATGCGCACTCAAAGGCAATCACTCTGGCTAGAGGAATTCCCAAATTGATATACAGTAACAGAAAACATGAAAATTTTGAACAGCTCATAATTTATGGAAAGAGAGCCTAGGAGAAGAGATTATTGGAATTTTCATCATTTCTTGGGCAAACAACAATGTTACTGCTCAAACATTAAAATCTCAATTTATTTATTTTTTAAAAAAACTTACAAAGATCCTCCCTAAAAAAGTGAGACCGGTTTAAGCAAACAAGAAAGGAAACCAAACGAAGCACGAACTGTTGTGTAACATTTCTATGGGAAGTGGCTGCCAGCTTCATGTTACATTTTATTTGATTATCAACAAACTGAAGAAACAAGTCTGAGGAAACAACAATAAATAATTAAATATCATACCTGAGGATGCAGAACATGCATGTGGCATATAATATCACCCTGAACAATAATTAAGTAGTCAGTTTCAGCAAATAATATAAATCAGAAGTATCTATAAATATATACATATATATTGCTACAAGGACGGGTTATACATAGAACAGTCAAGCTGAAAATGGATGTTTAAATTGGTAATGTAGTGTTCATTAATGATCAAGATGAAGAAAAAGAATGTCTCTATCACTCAATGATTGAGTCCAGTATTCATAGGGAAATATATCCATATGACATGAAGCATAACAAATCGATACAAAGTGGTGTTCCGAAGAACACAACACAAAATCTATATGAGAACATTGAAAAAGATAGAGAAGCAAATGAACCTAACACTAAAGACTTTGGACAAAATGAAAAAACGATACTGTATTAACAAGAGAACTAGACTAAAATTAAGAAGAAATTCACTGATTTATTCTCTGATTATGCACAAAATTAGAAAGTGAAACTTCAAAATTGCACAGATTCACTGATCATGATCAGCTATCCATGTTTTTATGAAAGTAAAAGGGCGTACCTCTTTTATTCCCGGATTTTGCATCACTAGGCCAAGAACACGGCGTACAATCCCCTTGTAGACACGTTCATTTGTAGTACCATCACCATTTAGCCAAGGCAATATTGGCTTACACAAATGCAAATCAGTAGAACGGAGATCATATGGTTCTTCTGGGTGATTTCTTGTGGGTGAGCTAGCTTCAGTAGGTCGACAACCTTTGGCCTCATTGATGGTTTGCTTTTCACTTGAAGGTTCAGCAACCGCTTTAGGAAGATTAAGAATTGTGACTTTGTGTGCCTTATCAGAACTCCCATGCATTTCCTTCTGCAACTCCACATCTTTATAATTTTCTCCATTATGTGTAGCAGATTCCTCATCTGTTTTAGCCTCAGAATCTTCATAAGGAAATGATGTAGCATCTTCATGAATAGCAGCCACTGGAGTCAAAAAGTACTTGGAACGATATAGAGAATCAACCACCCGAATAGAGTCGTAAGCATTGACCTGCATTTTGTGGTCCCACTAGATAATTAGTTAAATAGAAGATGGACCTTCTACTGCACTCTGTTCCATTCTCTTTTAATTATATCCCTAGCTATAGTGTCATCTTTCCTTGATCTAACCACATGTACATAACGACATGGGTTTTATTTTGAGTTATAGTGGCTACCTCCAGAGTCCACACAATATTGACGAAGCTGGTCAGCAGCGAATTAAGCATGTAAGTCAATTTTATTCATAGAACACATGGCTCAATGATATATTAATCCACAACACAAGAGACATGCTAACACTTAACTGAGAAGAACGCCAACACATCAAACTTAAACTGATGAGCAATCTATGAGTAATACAAGAATTTTGAAGTACATGTTCATGACAACTATGCCAAGTTTGGTGCCTAGTCACATGATTCATTTTTTAACCTGCCAAATTTTTCCATATAACTAAACCAACTCAAGACATCAGGGAACTCATCAAAGCATTTTGGCCCCTCTACTCATATTTTCTTTTCTTTCCATCCCCTGTCTATATTGTACATCATGCTTTAAAAAAATTCAGGCAATATATGGTAGATGCTTTAAATAAACAACAATTTTCTGAAATATCATTTGACACTTAAAACCGGCATATTCATGTTAAAACATACCAAAGTCTGCCATTATTCTAACTACAATAAAATTTGGGGGCTACGGGGAATTTCAAAGTAATATATCTGTTTTCAGGAGCGATCAGTCAGTTTCATATGAAGTAAATTCTCAAGATTCAATACATAAGTGACAAGACAAACACACTACACAGAAAAGTAAAACACACAATGAAGAGACCCAGAGGAGTTTCAATCAAAACTAGTTTACACTCAACACAGGTGAATCCACTTTGACCATTCCATTACAAGTATCCATTTAAAAAGTAAATGAACCATCAGCTTCTATTTCTTCTACAAGAAAGACTCTTTTTAAAACAATCCATTTACTAATATTTCCTATTCAGTAAATGAGTGAGAAGTGTTATTTCACAAAATTAACATCAGATAAACTATAACTGAGGATTTCATCAGAATTCTTTCATTAGTAACTCTAAGCAGGTGCATGAAACTTCATCAGATGGTGCAAAGAACAAGGGAAGATAGCTAATTGCTTATTCAGACGCACCTTCAAAACTCGTCCAAATGCTTCTAGCACCTCAACGACAGCTTCAGAAAGCTTTTTATCTGGGAAAAAAATAAATAGATGCAATGTGTATTTAAATGGAGGGATACCTTGTAGGTTTGTGGTTACATACCTTGCATCTTTAGAATCCTCGAGATATCGTTCATGCACAAACCTTGGTCACCAGCCATTTGGATAGCTGAATAAACAGATCTGAACATTTCCGGATATACCAAAGAGTTCTGTTCCGGACAAGAACCAAAGGAACAAACACGTTCAGCATAGGTAGTCATGGCTTGCCATGGTGACTCGATCGGAGAAACTGCGGTATATGGGACCCCGCTATCATGAAGTTCATTTACTTGGTCATGTGGGTCGAATGAGACACTGCCAATATCAGTGGCTTGATGCTCTTTAACAGATTTTGCACAAGTATAGTTATCACTGTCTTTGAGTAAATCAATAGTTTTTATTCTTGAAAGTGTAGCTTGCCTCAAGCACAACCTAATTCCCGGAAAACCTTTTGCACGACGTGAGCAAATCTCACTATCACCAGCCATTGAAGTTTTCAGCTTTTTATACCTATCACTGTCAGAAAATTCATTGTCATCATACTTGCGTATAGATATCCGGGAGTCCTCAACCTCTCCAACACCTTCATCGGGTAGGCATGGTGCAATTGATAGTTCTCCTGAAGAAAGCAGAGCAAGAAGGTGGTAAACATCTCCACACTGCAAATCCGTTAGAAGATCGGCCCCCTCAGCAATCAATTCCTTCTCTCTTTCACAAAGCCAGCTAGCAAATTTAGTAGCTCTTTTTCCGGTATCACTTGGGAATGGAGAAAATTCTATACAATTCAAGAAGGTTTGAGAAAGGACAAAAGGACAATTGGAATGGCCCCCAATCTGCAAGGAGAAATATTGAAAGCTTAGGAAATATTTGCAGGAGAAAACAAAAGATGAAGACAAGTTTTTTTCTAATTATAGGTCAAGACACAGGATGGGTCTTTGTAGCAACAGTTGCACCTACTGAAGAAACTGATAGTGAATTCATTTAATTACTTTACGTTTATAGTTATAGGATAAAGGTGAAGACAGATTACTTGTAAAAAACAAGCTGTAAATTTATACTCCTGTTTTTCTATATGGCGTTTGACTAGCATAAAATTTAAGACATTAATTTGACTTATATACTATGCTAACGGTAGTGGAAGAAAATATTACAGTGATGAATGAAAAGCTAGTCCTACATCACATTGAGTACAAAAGAATTTCAATAGTTTGATGAACTTGAATTTTTGAAAATTGCCGAAACTGTATAGACTAATATACTTAATGGAATCATATAAAATATTTTGAACATCTCTAAACAGAAATATCATCACATAAATTGACATGGAGAGATAATTCAAAAATGTACCAAGGCCAGCATCTAAAGACATAGTAGTACAAAACAAGATTTACCAAAACTTTTTTCTCCCTGAGGTAGTTGAAAGCAGCAAAGAGATCATGCTCAGAATAGCGCCTTAAAGTTTCAGCAAGCGAGGTTGGCACAAGTGGAGATTTTGAGCTACAGAAAAAGATGAGCTTAAATAGCTCTGCAGCATTAGCAACTGCTGCTGATTCATATAATCGTTTACTGATGGGGATCCCACCAATCGTGAGATTCACATACTTCTGAGGGATCCTGTTTGAGCTTATTGGTGTACCAGAATCTTCAGTCTTTCCATGAAAATTATCAACATATTGGCCACAAGAAACTGGTAAAACTGATTGAGGACCACAAGAACCCTGAAAGAGAGGGGAACATCAAACAAATTAAATAAAAAATTCAAATAACAATCTAGTAAAGAAAAAATTGAGTTAGTCACACTTTCTTCAAAAAAGCAAGATCAGCTACACTTCTGCAAACAACCTACAGCAAGTGCCGGCACCTCATGCTGATATTTTTGTTGAAATGCTAAGCCAAAATCAAAGTAATTCACGACTAATTTATGCCACAAAAGTTCATGAAATAACTGACAAGAAAGCATGAGTCTCACATGTCTTTCATCAGTATTAACATCTGAGCTGTTATCAAAGAAAGGCTGAACATCTTTCAAGGTCTCCGATTTGGATATCTTTTTGTAACGCAGAGCATCATCCAGGGCCAATTTTATATTGGCATCATCAAAGTTATCCCATGAATCTTGAGAGTGGAAGTTCGAGGTATTTTTAAGACAATAACACTGCATTGCTTGATGACCCTCACAGTTCAATTTTTTATCTTTGGATTCCTCAAGGTAATCCACATAACGCTGACTAAGCACATTACACAGTCTCATAACAGATTTTCTGAACTGTCGATTTGTTCTCAATGATGCCATTCTCCTTCTGCAGGCATCAGGCGGTGCTGGAAGATTTTGAAGCTTTCCCCAGTCTACACGATTGAATTTTGCTCCAAGAGAAGCTCGGTGTCTAGCATATTCGATCACCAGTTGCCTGTACATAACGTTTCTCATGTAATCCAAGTAATAAGCTTAAACATACAAATATATCCAGGCAACAGGATAACATGGGTAGCAATAGTAGCAGTAAATCATCAATTTAATGACAAGAATTTAAGCTCAAAAATCTTATTATCATCAGGAACTTTTGAAAAATAAATCTGTTCATACCAACCAGCCATTTGGTTATTGGCCTCATGAAGTAGGAATAATTCGTAAGAATTACCTATCTACATCATCTGTCCACCATAACTTCCCTTGCGTGTAGGGTTCGCTCTTGACAAGGCATTTTTATCAAGAAAAGCACGTCCTACCCCATCACCTTCAGGTAATTCTGACTCTTCAGCAGCTACCACGTCATCTTGAAGGTGATATCCCTCCAAGCTGCATGTCTGTGTGCATGAAGTAGACGGGAAAGAGCTTTGTTCCTCATTGACTATCTGGCTCAATGACTGGGGCTGTCCAAACTCAGTACCAACCTCCGCATGCTTTGAAGATTTCCTTCTTACAGGTCTTTTCCTTTTCTTCGGAGATAATGTAGGTGTACCTTGATACGGCTCAATTCCGTCCTTTCCAGCATCTGAAGCTCGATCAAATCTGGTAAGTCGTCGTTGTCGTTTATCATGATAGACACGAAGGACCTGCAAGTGAACAGTCATCTGACTGAAAATGTAGGACTTGCATACTTTAATGATTAAATGAGACATCAGTATTGGAAAAAGCTTCTCTCTTTTTTTCCAGTGACAGGTAAGAATGAGCCTTCCCCAAGAATGTGACTGTCCAAAAACTAATTTAATTAAATGGGCTTAAAAAAACAGAGTTTCCTTCAAAAATAAACATCTCTTAAGGTCTAGAAGAATTTCTTCAGTCATTACATAAGAGAGTAGCAATCAAGACGAATTCTAATGGAAAACTACTTTAGCTCTTCATGCATGCAAAATTGTCATTAGATGTTGTTTGATGCATTCACTGTTTCATCATTTAAATGTGCTCCTTAATTAATGGATAAAGTTTCAAATTCATCAAGTTGCGCAACAAGAAAGTGAGAATTAACTGTTTACATGCAAATAGAAGCTGATTCCTACCATGCTGTTGGTTTGCGACAGATTTAGTAATAAACTGATGTAGGAAAATTTTGGAGGCAACACAGATCCTTTACTCCTGGCTACTCATAAACAATCTTTTGATCCTTTAACATGATGATTTTCTATGTATCTTCTTTTATTTGTATGACAATGATGTGGCTTCCCTAAAATATGCACATGTCCGAGTCATGAACACAAAACATAATTAAGAGCAGTACTTTCTCTCCCTTAACAGAGATATGTACTAGTCAGGAGTGTAGATTATTAAGTACAATATTGACCTTTTATTTTATCAGTGAACACTGGCCTTATGTGTCTAACTAGAAGTCCTTTACAAAGTCAACATCAACCGCCATTTATCTCTCTCTTCCTTTTTTTTTTTTTTTGCTTTGTTGTTTTTGACTCATCTTTTTCTTCCTTCTCTCTTTTAACAAAATCGGCAGCACCTCATCTATATCCTTTTTCAGATTAACATTGATAAGATTTCTTCTGTCTTTTAGCCTAGTTAGCTAGGGTGTCTCTTCAACTTTATTGTGTTTTCTATTATTTCCCCTCTTTAACCTTCCAATACCAAATTGATTCAGCTTTACTCATCTAGTAGCACGCGAAAATGGCAACTTTCCCATTTTATGGCAGAACTGCAATTAAACACTTGACATTCGAGCAAGTCATTAATCTAGAAAGCCTGGTTTCCAACAATAAATTGTTAACCTAGAATCAGACAGTTAGCCAGCAACATATTTCCCAATATATAGGTGTCTCAGCAACTCTGTTTTATAGTCTTACAAGTGGATCCAGATTCTAAGACTACTGGAAGAAGATAGCCAACAAAATAAGTAAACTAAAGAGGAAAAATTATGTAGCGCATGAAGTTTCTTTCAACTTGATAGCAAACATCACAACATAGTACACATACAATTCAAAACCAACAAAAATGCTGAGTAAGATTTGACATGATTTTTCGTTGAAAACAAACAAGATCCAAGATGTCTACTTTTGTGTAAAGGAATTCTCCAAATGCCAAGAACATAACTACATTCCTGGCCTCCCATTAAAAGAAATGAAAGGCGAACAGTTACTAAATGACCTCATAATATCTAACGATCAGATAAGTTAGATAAAATACCACACTAGTACTTTTTAACATTCAACTTTCAGATGTCCTATAAGTTGATTAAATAATTTTATTATTGCAACTAAAAGAGCGGGCAAAGAGAACACAGAAGAACCTGCTCAAGAGTCAAATTCAGATCTTTAGCAATCTCCTCACATTCCTTGAATGAAAGTTTCCTCTGTGGGCCATCGTTAATAACACGCTTAAGGAGTTCAGCCCGCTGATCAGCTGTCATAACTCTGACTGAGGCCCATGATCGGAAAAATAATACCTGACCAACATTTTACTTCCCTCTCAGTACAAACAGAAACTGAGAATAAATAATCAAGAGGGACAAATAGCTTAAATACAATGCAACAGAAGATGAAACAAAAATAACATTTCTCCAAATATAATACTCATTCAGCAGCAAGTTCTTAAGCACGAAGAAGCATCAAACATGCAAAAGAGCAAGAGACTAACCAAGTAAAGCAAACCATCTTATTATATAAGCAAATGAAAGTTCTAACAGGCAATCTTTCTTTCTGATAGGCATAGAAGTACTCTTGCATGACAATCCCCTTTATTCCTCCAAATTAACAAATCAATGTAAAATACTCTTCCTTACTTTCTATTTTGGGCGAAAGTCTCGACACCAGTTCCATTTCTATACAAATTTCACAACTTTCAAAAATTCAAATCACTACTATTCAATTTTCAAACTTTGACTTGATGTTTGCTCTATCAAGGTAACTCTTCAACCGTTACTTCAATATTTTTTTCTTCAATTATCAGCAAATATAATATTCAAGTCACAGACTTATGGTAACATTTTGAACTCCTATTCCAGCTGGCATGTTTAACAGAACAAAGGGAGTAGTTTTTCAATAATAAATAACAAATCATAGAGAAATAGAAGTACAACAAGAAATTTCCCCACGTTCTTAACCATTTCAAGGATGCAATCAAACTCTACAGAAATTAACCATGCTATTAAGTGCACAACTTCATCATAAGTTGGCTAATTAAGGCCCCTTGGCTTTACACATTTTGTTGCATGAAGTATTGTCAACTCTAAGCCATTTCTCGAGTTGTTATGTCCTTTAAAAGCTGAAGATACCACTTAAGGTAGATCAAATACTCAATTTTAGAAAAGATTATAACAGCCTCTTCTAGAAATGCAAGGTAAGGCTGCATAAATAGAGACTTTACTGTGGCCTGGCCCTTCCCCGTGGACATCCACTATGCTCAAAGAATGGAAATTCAAAGTAGTCACTGAAAGAAAAAGAAAATAGAAAGAATTAAACCTCATTAACTGCACAGCCGGGGAATGCATGTAAAGCGGCTTTACGATCACTAGCAAAATAGCAATACTCTAAAGTGTTCCAGTATTCCTCAACAGCTTTTTTACTTGAAAGCACAAAATCATGTCTGATTTGAGGGCGAAGATCTGGACAATGAATAGAATAAGATGAACCCACTGAGCAAACAGGTTCCTCAATGTAAGGTTTAAGCTCCAACACGTGAGCCAGAGTAGTATGAGGGAGATCTGCAGTGTTTTCTGGATGTCCACCACATACAAGCCTAATCAACTGCCATACGAAAATACACGACTTGCATCAATAAAAAAATACCATAAATTCTTGCACACACAAGAGTAGGAAGAAGTTCAATATAATGAATTCCATAAGTCAGTTTTGATTTTCCCATATATGAAGCTTTTTCGCTTTCAGAGAATGAAATACGATTACCAGTTTTCTATGTTTCTCAGGCTCTTCAAAAATGTTGCAGCACTTGTGTCTGATCCTCCAAGAATGCACTACTTTTGGAGGATTCAACACGCACCCGTCGACAGTTTCAAAGAGTCCAAACAACATAGCCAGCTTTTGCACTAGTTATTGAAACTTTAGGATTTCGTTTACTTACAGAAATGACCAGTAAGAATGTATTTCACAGGAAGAGATATGTTGTCAGGTAGGTAGCACCAATTATAAATTCTGACTCTTTCTCTTGTGTTTTTTTCTTTATTGGAGAGAGGGGGTATACCACATAACACCAAACTGAAAGCATCATCAGGAATATTAATCCTGAAACTCAGTACCTATTAGACGTCCTACAAGTGTCGCAAACAGCTTTCAACTACAAAAACTGCTATTTCTTTGAGTACTCCGCAGGCTCTAAATATTCTGGAAGCTAACAATTTTTCTTTTTTCCGGAAAAGAGTAACTTTATACATTAGAAATACCAGCAAAAAGACGTTGCTGGGAAAGTTACAAAGAAAACAATTTTCACTCTCATCAAGGTTCTTCCTTAAATAATTTTTTAATTAGTCAAGAGCTATCGGTGACTGATTTGCATGTATCAGGTTCTCTACAAGCAACCTGAACTACATTAGGCTCTCTTTTATTGAAAAGCATCTAGAATACATCTAGTGGATAATGGAGATTGAAAGTGAACTCCAGTCAAAGAGCTGGATAACATTGTAGGCTCCTCTAGAAATAAGGCATGTATATATAATAGAAGGAAATTCGTCTTTTGGGAAAACAATGAACTACTCTTGGCAATAGCAACATTCCTATCTTAATAGTTCCTACAGATTCTAAGAATCCTAAGATTTTAAGGGAAGCCTTGTCCAGCAACCACACAATTCCAAGCATCAACAATCTAAATTCTCAAAGTAAAATTCATTGTACCTTCGTCGCAAAATGTCAATCAATGATGGCAGTCTTCCAGTCGCTCGGGTATCCATCAGATGCTTGTACTCCAACAGAGGAAGATCAGAAAGGAGAAACCCATTTTTACATTTCTCGATCTTATCCTCAAACCTTTGAGTAAAGCCAACAACTTGTAAGAACAGCAAGCGGCATGGCCTTAATAGCTGCATTTAAATCGATTAATTTACATGTACTATGAGGATTTTTTAGGTCACGACCATCTTTAAAAGATGACAAAACATCTTCACAACCAGGCAAACTGTTCACATATTCCCATAGATAGATGTGAAAAATCTTTGTGCGAACCATCTTGGCCAGTACAAATCCATTTGTACGCATAGCTTCAGCTCGCTCGGCTTGGTTCAACTTTATGCTTTGATGTGTCCTGGGGAGATCATTCAGTTGAGGAAATGGCTCTCCCGTTTTCAATTGAGAAGAGGATTGAGTGCGGATATGTGTTTCAAAAGACCTGAATCTCTCATGAATCTGTTCAGCGGATATGCTAAAAACTGAAGGGTGCAAAACAACCTGTATCTTACGACTGTGGTTACAATTTGTTAGAACAGGGACATAAACAACAATAAGTTTACAATGTCCTCCTTGCAAGAGCTTATTCAGACAACGATCTAAGGTCTTTCTGTCTGTCTCTGTCGTCTTTTCCTTCTCAAAATCCTGAAACCGTCTGTATAGCTCTGATTTGACCAGGAACTTCTCCTCCTGGTTAAAGAAAAAATATTGGTGATCCTTTATCTGTAGCAATATCCTAACAGACAGAAGACCTTAAAAAAAAATGGGAAAAAAAAACACCTGTAGAATTTTAAGTAACCACTGCTCCCTCTTTGCACTGATTGCTTCAATGTGAGACAGGGATTCCTCGGATAAGATCAGCGTCTTGGGGATATCGGCACAGCAAGAGCCAGTGCGTCTGCTGGCGCAACATATGATGCAGCTGCACTCACTATCTGCAACTCTGCATCAGAAGCGGTACTGCTTACCTTGATGGTCGAGTCCAGTGAACTGGTCAGACAAACTGGGACAGATTCATCCTTTTCATCCAGCACCAAGCCATCAGAAACTTTTGGGAAAGTTCCTGTGCTTACATTTTGGCTATTAGCTAAACTATCACCTTCAGGGACAGAAGCATCCACATCTTGTCTGGCTATTGCTAAGTTCTCTTGAAATTCTCTATGTGTTCCAAGTGGAGTGCAGCCAAAAAATTCGGAAGTGTCTACTACTGGTTTATTCAGAGTGATAGGTGAAGCTCCAGGATTATGGTTTCCAGGCGTCCATAGTCGGTAACACTTGGCTTTGTTCACGAGTTCTGGCTCCATATGTATTCCGAATCTATTAACAATATCAAACAGCCGATTGTAGTGTTGTTTATTGCTTAATCCCAGCCTTTTGCATACCTGCAAAAACATTATAATGGCAAGGAAAGTTTTGATACCACATATGTACATCTGAAGGAACCCTCGCATTAGAGTCATATCGCACACACAAATATTAGTATATTAGCATGTGCCCTCATTTGATCTCTTTTTTTGTCATTTTTTTCATATGATACACATAATTGAGTACCAAATCACAAAATGTTGACTCACAAAAGATTCAAAATATGATCCAAGGCTTGAAGAATGATCATAAAGACAAAAATGAGGCTTTGGGTGAAATTGCACCTAAAAATTATTGTAAAGACATAATCAATTTAAGTTCAAAGTTGACTGCGAAAAGAATCAGAAAATATGATCCAGGACACAAATTACAGATTGGGTGAAATTACACCAGAAATGAAGAAGAGAATATACACGTAAAATACTGTAAGCACTAGTAAAATGATATCAACATTAGTTTCACATTCATTAAAGAAAATATCCAATACCTGATTGAAGGGCAGCCTTCTATCTCCCTCAGCATCAACCATATCATAAATTTGATGCTCGATAGGAAGCTCTAAAAGCAGGTCCGAAATATGACCTCTCTTAGCCTTTTTCATCATTGTTTCAAAATGTTTTGGTGAAAACCCCTTCAACAGATGTAGACACTTGACCTCCTGCAAAGTGGGCATATGATAAGCAATTAATTAGCCCGACAAAGTCCTAATTCCTAGGCTGTAGATTGTCCAGCTAGCATTTACACAAAAACGAATTTTTTTGTTGAACCACAGTCATCAATCTTGTCGTGAGCCCTAATAAAATATGTAAGAGCTTAAGACTGTTTCTACACTTATTTTATGGCGCATATGTTTTATTTTAAAAATCGGTCATACAGGGAAAAAAGTGGTACTCTGAAATTTGTTTAGTTAGAAAGAAAATGAAGACAAGAAATGGTGAAGCTAAGAATTATTTTTTTACAAGAAAATTGTGGATGACAACTGTGGGATAAGGTGAAGCTAAGAAACTTGCACTGGAATCAATTCAATAGTTAGTAAACTAGCTATCATTCAAGTTTTAGCTGTAAGCCTCTCCGTCAACATCCCCCTCCCCCTCTCCCGAAGTAAGGGAAAATTAAAGAAAATGATCAGCTCAATCCAGTGAATCTTTGCGCTACTCTTTGGACATTAGTTTCAAAGATGTCCACACAATGTGTTTGAGAATTAACAGAAAAAAAACTAAACAGTAACTTAGCAGAAGATAATAGCCGCTTCCAATCTCCAGATACAACTCTTATATCTTATTAAGATCCAATAACCACGTGAATAAAAGTATAAAACTAAAAAGAATCCAAAACCACCAAAAAATAAATACTTCCCTTCCACTTAAAGTCCAAGCTTGAGTTTAGGCAAGATTGACCTCAATTTACCAAGGAATTTGTCATAATCTCTTTAGTTTTATGGAAGTGCAAACCTTGTGTATGTATGTATTTCAGTTTCAGTTTCAAATGGAGAAAATCACAATTCAAAATTCTAGGCCAAAAACAACTTCAGAAAAGGTCTATGTCATTTAGTTGCATTAGCTAGGTTGAATCAGCAAATAGTCTTTGGTAAGAAAAAGAATTACTTCTTCCAATAAGTATACAATTCATCAAAGTATTACGTAAATATTTAAGCATCTCTCACTTTATCAATTATCTGCTTTAAGTTGAAAGTCAAGAATATCCTTCCCTAAAGTACAAGTTGGACTAAACAGCTGCAAAAGATCTAGTCAAGAATTTTCTTTACTGTAAGAGACAAAGTTGGTTGAAACACCTATCAAACAAAAAGGAAACCGAGCATAAATAATCAACAAATATTAAACTGATCTCCGCTAGATTAGATTTGTTCAGAAAGTTGATGCAATTTGGCCAATTTTCAGTGGATTCCCGACAAAGATGTTCATTCCATGATTCCAATAGGAGAAAATGTTAGAAAAGAATTATAATTACCCTTGGGAGTATATGCAGTAAAGCCATGAGCACTTCTGATCCGAGGTATCTTAAATACTTGTATGGAAAGTCAAAAATGTAACAAATAAAACCCAGAGCAGTTGGTACTTATAAGTCGGTACTTTCCACTGACCTTCCCGTCTATAACGACATTGTCCTCCTTCACCACTTGAGCCTCCTTCAGCTTCTTGAGAATCTAGGGATAAAAGTTTTGGATTGAAATATGATGCGTGGGATTGGTTTATGAGCTGCAATACATTGAGGATACAAAATAATAAAAAGGAAGAACGTACATATCTCCATCTCCTATGCCCAAGAGTCCCCTGATAACCAAGTTCTGGCTTGATATCAGCCATAGCAAGGACCTTCATAAATGAAAACAAATAAAAGAATCAGCAATAGTACATCTAAAAGCCAGATAGATGGAGCACTCAACATCAAAACCAACCTTTCCCTCAGCATTATCAAGTTTATCACAGACGGCTTCTAGTTCCGGAAGAAAATCTTTTACGCACAGATATACATCAAGAGATTCCTCAGCAACACCAACACTATTTTCATCTTCACCATCAGTGATCTCACTATCCTCCAAGGAATTAACCCCCTTGGTTATCTCAAGCCTTTGTTGACTACCCAAATTCTTTGCATAGCGGGATAAATAGAGCATATTGGTAGAAACTGGACCTATTGAAGTTCCCCTCTCCAGCCACATCTCTAATCCTTAGGATTGTTGGCTGTCTGACAATCAATCCCCGCTTTTCAAGCTTCGTCACTATGTAGAACATCTCATTGCCTTTAATTTTAAAATCTTTGCCAAGCTCATTTTGCGCAATTCCTTTTCCTCTGAAACTCAGTATAAGTTAAGAGACTTTGGTAAGCAATTAAACTAAACATGACAAGTATTTTGGGACATTGAGAAGTAATTTTCTTCTTAAGTTCCATCATTCAAGGTACGAAACTCATAAAAACAAGATACTTTAGATGTTTGTTTTTTTTACAATTAACTCTTAATAACAATTCATATATGCTCATTAAAGGTATGAAACTCGAAATCCAGCATAGTTTTTGTCAATTAACTCTAATAACAATCCATATATGCTCAAAACTAGAGAGAAAGAACAAATGCAAACCTAACAGTAGCAAGATAACGAAGAACACGACGTTCGTTCTCTGAAAGCTTAGCATCGGAGGCCTCAATGTCATAAACTCCAATAAAACCATCACACATGTCTCCGGCGCGATAATTCTCAAATCCAACTGCTCACTTTGATCGAATGAGCAAACGCAACTATCAGTCGAATTATAAACAACGCCATTGGATTCGAATTTAAGGCCCGGAAGGTCAATAAGGTTAAACCAAAAATCTTTTTTGACGTTTGGGCAAACTTTGAAGCCTTCACTCGAAATTGAAGACGGTAACTTCGGCCATAGCTTCGAGAGATGAAGACCGGAATCGCCATGGGAGCAGATTTCTTCGAGTGCAGCGTTAAGTAATGTATCCATTAGAAGGAAAAACTGAAGTTCTCAAGTTCTAAAAACAAAAAATTTGAATTCGAGCCAAATTGTAGTACTTATATGGGAATTTTAAAAAATTAAAAATTATCACAAGATTTTATATTTTATAAAAACACCCAGTTTCGGATTAAATTTCATCCCTAATTTCTTGTTCAAAATTTATACGGTATATACATATTATATACAATTTTTGTGTACTTACTCTCGAAGTTTCCAATTACAAATAGTAATAGTAGTTTTTTTTGTATATTTTTCTTTTGTTTTCTTCCTATTTTTTTAAATTCATATTAATTATGTTCGTTATCATATTAATTCAAATATTTCTTTTAAAATCTATAGCCAAAAAACACGTGGTAAACTTCTCCTAAAAATGAATTGTCAAAAATATTTGAAAAATTATGGTCAAACGCAGCCTAATGATTTGGTGGCTTTAAAGTATTAAAAAAATTATTTAATATGTATAAATAATTTTTAATCAAAATCAATAAACAAAAAGATTTATTCCCTCCGTTTTGATTTATTTGTCAATTTTTGACTTAACAAACTTATTAAAAAGAAATTAATTTTTATTTCCATACATTGAGGATGTGGACGGTCAATTACGTAGTACATTATAAATGACTAAGTTGATTAATTCTACTTGCTATGACTAACATATACATTGTATTAATACACTTTTAAAAAATTACAATTTATAACTTCCTATTTTGGATTTTAGCTTCCCTCATTCTTCTTATTGAGCATAATGATGTGAATTGGGCTTGTTGTAATTAGTATACAACACCAAACAGTTCTATCATCTCTTTTAATATGACCTTTCGATGTCTTCCTTTATGCTTCCCTCAAATCAATACCCATCGTTCGTCCCTTTAATCAATATCTATCATGCTAAGAATGAGGGATTTAAGAAGAATACGAACTTTACTTCGATCAGGTATTGAACTCTTTTATCTTTGACAAGATGCTTTCTCTGTGTTCTTCGCTCATTTTGAAGTTGGTCTCTTGTCCTCTTCTGACCCATCCCAATCAACATGGCCATAATCAGTATAGATCATACCTTCGCCAAGATAATCTTTGAGGTACCCCAAGATCCTATATACTACATGCAGGTGTGCTTGACAAGGAGCATGCATATATTGACTTACCAACCCCACAACATAGGTAATGTTAGGTCTAGACTATATGTTACCCTCTCTCCCCATCTCGCTTATCTCTTTAAATTATTTTTACTGTTTTTATTTTTTGAAAGAAGAATTTTTTTCGGCAAATCTATGTATTTTGCCTTGATTTTATACCTCATATTTTCCCAGATCTTTGTTATATTTTTATATTTTGATTGTACTTTTGTAATACATGATTTTTTTGACAAACACTATATTTTTATATTGATTATACAATATATTTTTTATTTGTATCATTATATACTCTTATTTTAATATATTTCGTTATATCAAATAAAATTATCATACAAATGATCGTGATTATATCCATCAAGATTGTAGATTGTATGCATTGATACAATCATTAAAGCGAATGAATACATGTGATACAAACAAAAATGATTTGATACAATATAACAAATAAATTAAAACGAATAAATACAATCTTCCATAATGTTTTTGTTGGTTATATCATTATATATACACCAAATTGTATTCATCAATACCATCGTCTATCTTTTTTTTTTATTTGATCCAACACCTTCAATATTTATTACGAATGATAAATACATGAATTTTATAGGTACAAATTATTAATAAGGTCCAAGTTAATAGTTATAGTCATTTATGTTAAATATAGGACCATTTTTTTATCATTTTCATAAGTAGAGGACCATTTTGATCATTTCCTAAACAATTTACTCTAACTAAAAACAAAGTCTAAAAAATTGTTTGAGCCAAACACATCTTTCACAGTTGTGCTTCTTATCGGTGTTAGTGGAGAGCTCTGCCCATTTCATCGCCGTCACCGCTGAAAAAATTGGTAGATCGAAGAATTTCCGGTGTGCTTCTTCATTCTCCATCATATCAATGTTCATCGGGAGTTTGATTCGCATAAATTAGGTATTTTCGGATCATTTTCCCAATTTTGTTAATTCCTTTTGTTAGATAGGGATTGAAAATGAGAACAATGGTTGATTGGTCGGAACTTCAACCTGAATTGTTGGTTTTAATTGCTAAACGTATAAATCTGATCGAGGACTACCTTAATTTTCGAACGGTTTGCAAACCGTGGTACTCTGTAGCCACTAGGGATAATTTTAGTAGTAATTTGCCTAGGGCTCCCTGGCTAATGTTAGCTGAGGAAGAGGATGATAGAACATATAGAAAATTCTTCAGTCTGTACAATGGGATGATTTTGAAAAAGAGGATCCCGGGAGCGAGTGAGAAGAGATGTGTGGAGTCGAAAGGATGGCTTGTTACAGTTGGAAAGGACGAGGGTGAGATTAGTTTGTTACAACCCTTCTCTGGTGTTAGAATTGAATTGCCACATCAAAACACAACCGATTTTTATGAACACAACGACACTCACGATCTGTGGACCTATATCCGTAAAGCAGTTCTGTCAGCTAATCCTTCTCATACGTCGGACTATGCTCTCATGGTCATTGAGGGGAGATTCGAGCGCCTCAGTTTATGGAGACCAGGAGATTTGTTGTGGACCAGGATTTGGATCCCCACCCACATTGGACATATTAGTGATGTGGTATATTTCAGTGGTCACTTTTATGCCGTCACTTTTGGCCGTTGTGTCCTAGTTTGTGATGTTGTTGGCACTCAACTCACTAAAGTTTATTGTGTATCACATCTTGCACCATGGACCGACGGTAAGAATTACATCCTAGAATCACTAGGATCATTATTTGTAGTTGCGCAACAGATTGTTGATACACGGTATGTCAAAGGGGATCGTGAGAGTATTCCACCGACGCACATCCCAGGTGGAGATGATGAGGAGGAGAAGATTTGCACGCACAGAACAAGAAAATTTCTAGTTTTCCGAATCAATTTATCTAGCTGCAAGGCTATACCAATCATGGATTTAGGAGACCAAGCTTTTTTCTTGGGTGCTAATGCTTCTCTTTCAATCCAAGCTTCTCAATTTCCAGGAATCAAGCCCAACTGTATTTATTTTACAGATAACTGGATTGGTGCATACCTCTTCTTTAAAAAAGGATGCGGTTTGGACATGGGGGTGTTCAACTTAGCAGATGGCAGTATCGAGCCATTTTATGATGGTATTTCTGTCAGTCGTGTTTGTCCTCCAATCTGGGTCACGCCAAATCCATGATGAGTGAGTCATATTTTTATATTTACTCTTTTTGTTATTCTATATCTTCTTGTTTTACCCCGGAAGTCTATTGGATTCTACACCAATTTTAAAATGAGTTTCACACAGTAAGAATAAATATATGTCAGAGATGCTATAACAGACTGTCATTCTGCATTTACTAGTACTGTCATTAGCCTCTCTTGCCTGAAACAATAGAAGTAACAAGGCAATTTTTGAGATTCTTCATTTTGATGTATCATCTTCTTGAAGTCATCATTTAAAAGTGCGCAACCCTTATTCATAGTGACCGATGTTACATCAATTTTCATCTTGTAAGCACTTCCATTTCTTCCGAATTCGGCTAGAGTTCAAATTACTTTTTTGAATCTCACTTTTTTTGGCCAAAGAGGACTTAAAAAAGTCGATGATGGTATTGCGGGAGATGTTATTGAATACTCTCATCTGGACTCACTAGCAGAGACAATGGTGTTGTATTCTAAGATTTTCTGCTTGTACTCTTTCTTTGGAGCACTATTGCTCTCTTTTCTCATTGTTTCTCTTAAACATTTATGCAAGTTGAATAACGAAAATCGGTCCAAAAATAGCATTAAACATGATAGAAACTGAAGGAGGGGGTTGCAGTAGCTGAACATGTTCTTGCCAATGTCCCTCTACCTAATCCTTCATTACCCAAAGAACTGCTGGAACTGAAATTGAAATCGCCAGAGACCAAACTACTGAAATTTTTGTAGACGACGTTGAATTCTGCCAACTCTAGCCGGTCTTTCTCATCCAAAAAGATTAGCCAACCTGAGATACTTTCATTTGATCCTATATAATATCTGTACAACATTCCTCCTCCATTACAATTTTTTTTCTCTATCATCCTGAAAGAAACTTGAACTTGCTGGCAATATGTATGATAAAATCCAAATTTTATACCATAATTTTGGTCTGGCAAAAAGCTTCATGGGGGGTAATAGTGAATAATAATCAAAAGGAACAGATGGCTGAAGGATTCATAAAGAAATATAATTTTCCTTGGTGGTTTATAGATAAGTAGATTAATTTTCTTTTTTGAAGATAATCAGCAACTTTATGATGTCTCATTGGAATCTTGAATTACTTGGAAACCTCTTTTTTTTTTTATAAAGATAATGTTGTATTCATCAGCATTAAGGAGATGCGGGAGACCTCCAAAAATTGGTTTCCAACAAGAGAAAAAACAAAAAGGCTAATAGATTACAAAGTGCCTATAAAATCCAAAATTTGTGCAGCTTCTTCTATCCCTTCCTCTTTACACCAAAAATAAAAAGTAGTCAAGCAGTTCCATTTGACTCTCTATTGAATGAAGGATGTAATTCTTACCGTCAGTCCATGGTGCAAGATGTGAATGAACATTTTTATGATGACGTTAAATTAGGAAGAGACGATGACGAATATACTGATGGAGAAACAAATAAATGCAAGAAGTAGATTTTTTTTTTTAGGTGAAGTAGTAGATTGTTTACTGTTGTTCTGGACCCTTAATGTTGTGTGACCTGAGATGAGATTATTTGGTCCTTTTCTGTTTTTTTCTGTTTAGTGCTTACAGTAAATGCTGTGTTGATAAGAAACCACTCTATTATTGCCAGCTAACTTTTGTTTGAAGTTATGATATTCATACTTGTGTTATATCATTATTTTGTTTTCTTGTAATTTCTCTGTGATGTTAACCTGTCCTACCTTATCGAACTGGTTAAGTCACAGTAATTAGATAGTAGCAGGCTAGCAAATATTTATGTAAACGTACATACTATAATCTTGTTTGTCATATTTGTTGAGTTTAGAACAAGTACGTGAATATTTCACTCCACTATTTGGTTAACTATTTATTATGTAAAGTTTTTGGCTGTTTGCATGTGTCTTGTCAACAATTTTGCATGTTTAACTCCCAATGAACATGAGAAGTTTAGGCTGGAATTTCTGATCTGTAATTTGAGTAAATCCATGGAAACTGACACTTTAAAGTTCAAAAAAACACCCTTCATAATAGGATATGAGGAAGATGACCACTATTTAAATGATTATTGGATGAAGGAAATGCAAAAGTAGAATCAATCTTCTCATTGTTGCACTAATTACTGGTTAACTGGTATCTAAATAATTATTGGATGAACGATATCCTCTTTATCCCTCATCCCTTACTATTACTCTTTAACCGGTATGTCCCATTTATTCTGGAGATAGCTTTCGCCCATTTATTTACCGCCACATTTCCTTGACAGGCATCCACTGATCCATCAAATCCAGTTACATCTACTGATGTTCATAAAATTTGCGAATCTTGCTCAGAAGCGCAGGTGAAGCGCAGGTGTATGACTTAAGTTATTTTGGATGTTCAAGAATGTATTATAATTTGCAGCTACACATCTAGTGTAAGTTTTGCTGCTTATTGCTAAAACTTGTCGTATTATAACTGCTATGTACAAGGTGAAGTTGTTACTGTTGATCAACTACTATCTAACTTTAGTTTATCGTATTTTGTTAACTATTGTGAGACAATGCAATCATGTTACTATTAAAGCTCACAGAACTCCTTTGGGTTATCAATTTTTTTTGTTTTTCTTATTTCCTCTTTACAATTACAAGGTAGTCCCTGTTCTAGCTTTGAGAGAGGGGTCTTGTAGTAGTAACATATATCTCTACGGGCATTGTTCAAGGTAGAGAAACTGAAGGGGGCAAAAATGGGGAGCAATATGCAAATTAATTTGAGACTGAGACATAATTTTTGTTGTCTTACCAAATGAATTATGATAAGCATGTGCTTCACAAACAAGTCATACCTAAAGTCATTCTTCATGCGATGAATATAAAGGGGTAAGGAGAAGGTAGAAGAAACTAAAGAATTTTTCCTAGTGGAAATATATGAAGATACTACTACAACCAATACATTAATACTTGCAGTTGTTCAATTTCTTGTTGTGTCGCTTTTCGTACATAAAATATGTGAGTGGTAAATAAAGATATATGGGCTCTCTATAGCTAACATATTTTTATTGTCAATCACAACTCTCACCAAAATGATCATTTACTGGGTTGATCTTGTGCCATCAGAAAATCACAAACTAAGGGGTCATTTGGATGTTGGTTAGAAAGTGAAATTATTCATGTATTTAAACAAGCATAAGTAGCACAATGTTTGGGAGCATTTTATATGTATGTACAAAATTTAGCACACCGAGGACGGTGTTTAGTTACTTGTTGCAATCCTTCATAACTAATACATGAATAAGTTATGAGGAAATTTATGTATTATTTATGCACGGTAGAAGATGCAGTAACTAATCTATAGGTAACTACCTAACTAATCCCCCTATTGCAACAGAGGTAGCTCAATAAAATTAATGTCCTAAAGCCAAAGCCTAATAAGATAGTATAAAAAATCTAAAAAAAATTTATGATTTTTTTTCTAAATTTACTCTTTGAACTTTTTAGATGCAGAGCTATATATTTTTTTTAAGGATTAATTCATTCAAATATTTCTTCCGATTGATACACAATTAGTTGATTTAGAAAAATTAAGTTTAAAATGGAATATAAAACTATCACAAACTGCAAAAAGGAGAACAAGCGTATGGTGGAAAAATCTGAACCAACAAGGTAGATAGATATATGTACTGATTACTGTGTAGTGACATAGTAATTTATTAAATCTTCTTTTCATATCATCACCTTTTTATTTCAACCTAAAATTAATTTCAAGTGTTCAACAAAAAATTTCTTATAAGCTAATAAATTCCTTTACGTATCACAAAGTTACAATTTATATTTAAAGAAATGCATTATTTCTTTATATAGTCACGACATTAGTAGAAGTTGTCACTTTATGTAGAATCTTCTTGTATGAATTCCTATTTCCTCCATTGTTTATGTTTACTTCTATGATTTGGTGTTGCACTTCAATGAGCTAGAATCAACCTTGTAAGTTTGGTGAATAATTGGTGGTGTAAAAGGAACATTTACTACATGTAGCAATATTTTCTTAGAATTAACTACTTCTCTAAAGCTATATCTTGATGTTCTAAAACAAGATTAAGATAGATACATTAGTTCTTGATTTGTAACAACCAACATGTGTACTTAGTGATTATCTCTTTTGGTTATTATACTAAGTCTGTGTGATACTGTGAAAGTTGTATGGTTATTGTTTTTCTCTAATATTACATATCACATTCCCTATTTATGTATCAGGTTATAAATGGCTGATTGGTCGGGGCTTCCACAGGATTTGTTAAGGTTAATAGCTCATTCTCTTGCTACATACACTGATCCAGTCCAGTTCACATGTGTTTGTAATTCATGGAGGTCAGTGTAACCTACTATTTCGAGTATTAAGGGAGTTCAGCCATGGTTGCTTCTGCCTCGTGACAATAATACAAACGCAAAAACTTGAGAAGCATCTTATTAGCATACATGAAAAAAGAGTAGTTCACTACCTTGAGGTCCCAAAGGTCCTTGGTAAGGAGTTTCGCGATTCGTCCCACGGAGGGTTAGTTTCTACTTTCTATTAAAGACACCTACAATCTGTTTAACCCAATCACTAGGGGTGAAATCACCCTTCTACCGAGGTATAAGTTCCCTGATGTGAGAAATATTGTGCAAAGAAGCTTGAAACTGAAAATGCGCTTGAATCCCATGATGTGACTTTATTCCTTTCGGCAGATCTGGTCAACGTTCGTCTTTTATTCAAAGTTGTCCTATCTTCAAGAAAAGTTAACTCTATGGTTGTTGCCATCTATGGTGGTAATTATAACTTGGCCTACTGCAAACTCGGAGATAAAAAAAGTGGTTATCCATTTCCAAAACAGGATACCACGATACCATCTGTTATCACTACCAGAAGAAACGCCCTTTAGTGGCAATTAATTGAATATCGGTAACTTTCCTTTTGTTCAACTATTAGCGGAATTTGGAGATTAGCCGGGAATAAAGACCTTTTCACTGGTTATTGAAGAGAATAGCCACAAAAAGTTGATACTGAATGCAAATTATTGAAAGTGAATTTTTCTTAATTTTACCTTCCCTCCCTCTCTTCATTTCTCTCCTTGTAAACCTGAAATCCTATCGCCTGTTTTCCGAATTTTCAGTGTACCTGCAATGGTTTCATTGGGGATTTCGGATTTGTGGTGGATTTTAGATATTCTGGATAGGAATGATACGGAAGAGGAAAGACAAGTAAGATTTTTTGATGCGGTGGATGACTCGTCAGCATTGGCGAAGAAAGCCCATGGAAGCTTAAATGGTGGAAACAACATGACGCCTGATGTTTGATCAACAAGTGGTACGAAAAACCTTCTCACAGAGATTCTATGAATTTTGGAGAAGAGGAAAACTCTTCTGGTATGGCATCAAAAAGAGAAGTTCTCAAGATGATTAATATCCAATCATTGGCAATGCCTTCTCTGTCACCGGCTTTTTTCACCAGGTAATCCGAATCATCTCTCCCTAATCTTAATCTCTTCTCCTTTAGTTTTGATTTTTCTTTATCGTTGATGGTCTCTTTCTGTCTTAGCTCTCAACCTTGCCTCTCGTCAGTTTCAATTGTCGCCGGCCTACATACCCCGAGCCCTAGGCTTGTTTTCTTTTTATCCCTTTTCTTTTCTATTTTTGTTTTTTCATTGATTTTCTATTTTTAATAAATATTCTGTGCATCTAGTCTTCTGCTTTAGATTATATTCAATTTCTTTAATGATTCTTATAATACAAGTACCAAACTATGTGCATATAGTTGTATGTTATGTGATTGAGATGGAATGTTTAGCAAGGGTTGTAACACTTTGCTATTTACTTAGGAAATGACACTGCTTGATAAATCTAATGGAAATTTTGCTTCTTTGTTCCTTTCTACAGCATATGTGTTGTTCTTCAGTGGATTTGGTAATAATTATGTTGGAGTACTAATTGGGACACAAGAATATGTATATGTGGGAGACTACTCGTTATTGCTCATTTGGCAGCAAGTGTCATTTCTCTTGGATTTGAAAATATTGTTTGTGTTTTCGTGGCTGCTGATTTGTTGAAGTCTATTAATTTTCAATAGATAACAGGGGATGTAGCTCAAATGGTAGAGCGCTCGCTTTGCATGCGAGAGGCACGGGGTTCAATCCCCCGCATCTCCATTCATTTTCGTTTCGTCTCTACCTCCACGAGGTAGGGGTAAGGTTTAGGATCCTACTCATGGAATTTCACTGGGTATGTTGTTGTTATTAAATTTCAATAGATAATTACTTCCTTTTCTTATATGTTCTTCTGCTCTCTGATCTTTTTCAGAAAATTGCTGAGTTGGCTCACTCACATGGGTGGGTCTCTTGTACTGGTATATAACAGTATTATGTCCCATATACCATCCCATCGTTTGGACCTTGGAGCAGGTCTGCAGATACTTTTAGTTCTGGTAAAATTCTCAAGGTGCTGGTTACCTTAAATGGTCTGTTATTTTCAGATATTGTGATGCATTCAGCAGCTAAGTTTATATCTGCCCATAGTGATCTGATGGAGGGTGTACTTGTTGTCACAAGGGAAAGGGTTTTTCTTCTTTATTTGGTTTCATGGATTAATTTACGCTTATCATATGATTTTTCATCATCCTTGGTGCCCTTGAGTTGCTTTCATGGCCAAAACTATCAGATTACCCTGATTGAACGTAAAAAGAAAAACCACCTCTTATTAATAAGCTCCTTTAAAGTGTCAAAAAAATAAGCTCCTTTAGTAGATTCAATTACCTGAAGTCTCAATTACTAAATATCTGTTGCATAACTGGTCTATCGGGAAATTATTACCTCAATGGAACTATAGAAATATCTAAACAATTGTAGTTCATATTTACTTAGAAACAGATAGAGTACGTGCTAATGTTATTCTAAAACATATTCTATATCTTTTTAAAGGTGACAAATTATGTAATCTTCTTGTTAGGTCATTTCTCTGAATAGATTTAATCACCTGAAGAATCTTCAGGAATTTTAACCCAACATATACAAGCAAGTAAATTCACATTTTGTCAACGGATCTGTTTAGATATTGTGGTATCGAGTTAATGTATTGCCTGTCTGAAGTTGGGACGTCACACATTTGACAGTAACCTGGGGGTTGTGAAAGTCTAAATTGCAGTCCTTTTACTAGGCTGAAGCTGCATATGATAAGTTCCCCTTATGCAGGCGTAACTTACTTTTTCTAAAGACAGTGCCTGCCCCTTTTACCGAATGTGAAGTTTAAGATTAGCTCACTTACTCCTGATATTCAAATTATATATATTGACTTATAAAAATCAGCTTGGCAAAGAACGTGTACTAACTTCAGAATGCAGAAAGTGCAGGCTTAGTCCCATTTGATTGCTGGCTTTGTTTAAGAAGGATTATAATGATGGTGTCGTGTGTAGAAAAGCAATAGGTATTAAATTTTGCTTGCATTTTAGTGTTCTGTGTTGTTATTACTTGCTAGATCCATTTTGTTTACCGTAGCTGTGAGAGTGACTTCTTGTCGATTCTTTTTGGTTGCACCATGAACAACGTCTAGCTCTCAAGAGGTTGGTTGACGTAAGGTAATCCTCTCTCAGAGCAATTGACTAAGCCATTACCCAATGTCATGGTTTTGGTTAGTCGGAAGGAATTGTCTGGTGGTGCCCACGATCTCCTTCCAGAAGGTGTGATAATTGTATTCATTCTGTAGGTTCTTTGAATTGATTATCTTCCAAAGGTTTGGTAATCATGCTAGACTTGGAAACCTCCTTCCAGGTACATAATTGGTCGTCTGTGTGTGGCAATGAATCACAAGATGAGTTGGAAATCCTACTTGTCTTGGAGCTTCCAGTAAGACGAGTTGGAAATCCTTCTCATCTTGTGGTAATGAATCACAAGATGGGTTTGAATTAAGAAATTCAACACAGAAATCTTCAACTGTGGGCGAAGACAAACAAGTACCTTTATAAATATATGACTTTTCTGTTTCAAAAATAAATAAATATATGACTTCCTTCTGTTTCAAAAATAAATAAATATATGACTTTCTTTAATACTTTACTAGTTATTGAGCTCCATTCGTCCTGTATTAATTTCTTAAAGTCCCGTGTATCCAATGACTTTTTATAATATATTTGCTCCCTATTTAAGAATTTTCTTGCCACCTTTTTCTTTTTGCTCGATCGAAAGCTTGAATTCGAAGTTCTTGTTTCCTCACATTTATACTTTTTACTGGTGAGTGCTTGCCTGACAAATCATAATATTCAGAAAGAATCCTGTCAAAGTTGTATAATATATGGACATTGTGTGTTTCCACAAGATGGCAGGAAAATGCACAAAAAATTGCTCCTTGAGTGAAGATGGTTAACTGTGCTGGTTTTCCCGGCAATCCTGACAGATCTTTTCACTATTCGAAGATATGTTAAACCTATTTTTAGTATTCTTGGTTTACTTTAATTTCCATTGGCATTTGACATTCCATGTTGGTGTTGGCAGGATCAAAATTGAGTTCTCTGTCCAGGTCATGTAGTTGAGGTCACCAAATACTTCAACATTTCAGTCAGTTTCGGTGAGTATACTCTAATCCTCTTAATCCAATATTAAAGATCAAATATCATCAATCTCATTTCTGGTCCTGAATTTTGCACGAAGTGTCAAGTCACTTCATAAAGTCTGCTATGTTTCATGTCCCATGCGGCTATACCTGTTGCAGTACGTGAGGCTAGAGATCTTGCTGAGGTTGTAGTTCAAATTTCTGTTGAAATTGAAGACACTAATGATTTATAGATGACCTAGACGCTGCGCTTAGAACTAAGCCAGCATAGAATATAGATCGTCACCTGCCACACGTCTAAACAAGGATAATTGGCTCAAGGTCACGCAAAGATAGCTGCCAAGAATATCATTTTGTTAAGGGAGGGGAGCAGAAGATCAAGAATATAAAAACCATCACATTGTTAAAGAGGAACTTGGGCTACAACATGATGTTTAGTTGTCTTCAATTTGATAGTTCTTGTATTAAGTGAGCAATGTTTTGAGTTTGATGATTCTATTAAGAATCTTCCAACTGTATGTTCAAACACGCCACACATTCATTAATCAGATGTAAACATTCACGCATTCATTAATTAGATGTAAACATTCGATACACATAAATTTTAACCATATTTAAAGTGTTTGCAAATTGCAAGGTTGCTTGAATACCACTACTGTATAAGAGCAAGATATTGGATGTGTTATAGGAGACGCTATTAAAATAGTTAGGCTTTCTCTATCCATTTTTACTTGTTTATTATATTAGGGAAAAGGGTCAAATATTGTATGGTAGAGTGTATTAGCAAAAATAATGCATGCATTAATTATATGTATTAGTAATTTCTTGTTTAGTGCATTTTTTCATGCACTCTATTGTGTATTGAGGAGTATATTACTAATATCATGGATTTCTAGGTATTAGTAATGCAAAGGATTTAATACATGCATTAATATGGTTAAAGATCCAATTACCCTCAAAAGTACTTTTGCCTCTTTTTCATCATAATTGTGAAAGATACTTTTGCAAATAAATATTTTTATACAATGCATACTATTTTTAATACACCAAACCAAACAATGCATAATAAATAATCTATGCATAAGTATTATTAATGTTTGCATTATTAATACATTCTATTGGGTATTATTTTTATACACTCTACCAAACGACCCCAGGTACAACGATATAATAAAATTGTCATTTTATTTATACTTTGTAAGAGCGAAAGAAGTAAATACTAGACAAGTAAAAATAGACGGATGAATAGTACATCAATTTATTGATTCGAATTAGTGGGGTTAAGATTAGGTCTATAATTATGTTGTTCATAATTACAAGGAAGTCAAAAGGGTCTTCACAAAAGATTTTCAATTACCAGTCACTCTTTATCTTCTCACCTAATTAACTTTTGAAGACTATTTTTGAATGTGAAATAAATCCTCTTTTTTTAACAATTTTTTTTTAATGAAACCATGTAATATTTAAATTTCCTACTAGGATAGTTTCATATTTCAATGTACAAAATTGATGACGATAGACTGACGTCATGATTATGTCAAAATGTGAAAAAAATATTATTAATTAATTTATAGATTTTTATGATAAAATGATTTTAAGATAAGCTAATTTAATTTGCATACCCCATCAATAATATACGTTAGCCGTACATCCTTATCCATATTTTGTCATGACGTTATACAATAAAATTAAATTAGAGCCATGCACAACTTGTTTAGGATCATATCATAGATGCTCATTTAATTAAGGGAAGAAACATAAAGGAAAAAATAACTCGATACACTAAGTTTACGTTATAAATTGACTCTATAAAAAAGGATCGGATCGTATTAGTTCTATCATATGAAAGTATGTAATCTTACTATATATTTATGTAAAAAGATTATATTTACGATTTCATTCTTTGATCTCTCAATCATATGGGGAAGAACTTGTATATGTTATTTGCTTCCAATATAACGTTCACTACCATTTTAAAATTAGCGGCGAATAATTTAATTTTTCTTGCTATATAGTAAAAAAAATCATATTTTATTTTATTTTATGATGAATTATTGAAAAGTCGTGCGATAAATTAACAATAAATTTTATAGCTAATTTATGTGTTTTGTATTGTATGTTAGTACACAAGTGCTATAGTTATCTTTAGCTACTTGGTGCTTAGAGATGGATCTAAAAACTTAGTTATGGATATCACGTGAATTTAATTGATATATATAACTTGAGATAGTTATAGAAACATCTCACAAAATCTAAATTTTGAATTCGACTAGCAGACGAATAAACTTTATACTCAAATTTTATAAGATTTTTAATACAGAACATATATTATTTCTTTAAATTAATTATTAATTTCTTTCTTTTCAGAATTACTTTATTTTTACATCATAGATTCGTCACTATATAAAAACTGACAAAAGAAGGAAATTAATTGGTATTGCAAAAGTATTTCTTATGTAAATGAGAAAGAAGATATATAAAATACATTAAAATTAAGACCGACGTTTAATTAATTAATTACCTACTTGAAGATGATCCCTATGTAAAATTAATGAATTTGGTAGATCTCAAGCTATTAAATACTCCGTCCGTCTATTTTTACACGTTCAATATTGATTTGGCACACTCGTCAAGAAACAATAAATAGAATGACAATTTTACGTAATAAACTATCTCTTAAAATTTTAAATTGAACGAGTAAAATGAACGCTGGAGTAAATAAATGTAGAGGTCACAATTCAAAAACTTAAAAATATGCTATTTTCATCAAATGTTCACATTACATGTTGAACCCAAAAAGTCTTCTAAGCTGCAGTAATTTGGAACCATCTATTAAATGTCACTTGCAAACCAACTATATAATATGTTGTACTGAATTTAATAACTACCATACAAATAATTGAAAAACTACCATACAAATAATTGAAAACATTATAAGTAGTGTTTTTAGTATTTCTGGTTGGGAGATGGTAAGACTTTATTTTATTTGTATATAATAATAGAAATAATATGAGGTCCTCATCAAATGTTTCATAGGTTTTGTTTAGTCTATAAATGGAATGAAATTTATATGGTACTCAATACTTATTACGACCTTTACCATAACGATATTATTTATAAATTAAATTATTTCATGGATTGAATGTACCTATCACCTTAACATGATGTGAATTGTTGACTAACTTTTTAACGGTATATATTTATGTCGAATCAATAGATGCATATACTATGTGTTTGTGTATAAACTTATTTTCACTTAATCAATATATATTCTTGTTTCATTAATTATTTAACCATCGTAAGTTGATATGATCAGTAGTGGAGCCAGAATTTTCATTAAGACTTTCAAACTATGAAGAAGTCGAAAGAAGTTCAACATTTACAATTTATATACATAAAAATTGATTTGTATATCATGTATATATACTGTATTTCTCGGAGAAGGGTGTTCGAGTGAACCACCTGAATCCCTACTAGCTCCGCCCCAAATATGATATGTTCTTAAACTCTATAAAGATTATGATTTTCACCTAATAATTATTAAGGACTATATATAGCTAGATCATTACCATGTGCCTTGTATCATATTGGACCACATTAATTAACAAATTAGCCACTAGGTTTGCATATATAGACAGTGACATGAATCTGTCTATTTTCACAAACTTACAAATAATAAATGAAAAATACTGTAGTAATGTTTAAAAATCAAAAACTCAAGAAAAAACAAGTAATCTATTTTCAAGGTAAACTTAATAAAATGTTGACTCTTTAGTGAACCATAGAAACCAGACACAAAAATTCAAGAGAGAAGAATTAGTCACCAAACTATAATTCATGTACAAGAATGTTACACCTGTATTTTCTTATTATGTCCAGTATTGTCTGTTTTAGGCCTAGACTTTACTTATATACTCAACATATCTCATGCATTTTATCGATGTAAAACTTTTTATCTTAAGCTGGAGTGACACATTTCTAATATTCGATTGATCAGAAATTTTTAAATACGTTTTCTCTAGAAAATTAAATTTGTATACCCATAATTAATATAGTAAAATGATTTTAGATAAGCTAATTTAATTTGCATTATAAGTCTGGTCAGAATTTATTATAAACGTGAGGTCCTCATGAAATGTTTCATTGGACTTGTAAGTTTTGACTTGTCCATGCATTTGCGGCTATTCAATCTCAAACACATATAATTTAATTTTTTTAATCAATTCGACATTCAAAATTCACTCACTTAATTAATTTAAGTTGTTGAATTTTGAATTTTGAATTTTGAAAAAATAACTACATATGCTAATAATAAAATTATTCAAATTTTATTGTGTATATACGATGAACGGAAGTTATTAGATTCGATTGAATTTATATCTGAGCTTCTAACTTTGTCTCTTATGAAAACCAAAGTGAGTAGCAACACCTACTAATCTAATGTGTTGGGTGACTGGCCGGGGTCACTGTATATTAAACTCTCGCTTATATTACTAGACTATAAACCTAGTGATTTTACTTTAATTGGTCTAGTTAGTATAACAATAAAAAAAATTAATTAAATTTAATTAACCTAGACTTTTAAGCACTATAACTAAATCATAGCCTTGAATAGCGCAAAAAAGCCACAATATGTGTCTTATACTTTGCATATGACTACGCCAGCTAGCTTAGCAATACAGCAAGGTCCCATATGGTAAAAAAAATATTAATTTACGTCAAATTATATTAAAGTATTATAATTAAATGATTTAATAAAATAAAAATATATTTAATTAACTACTCTATATATTAAGTGAAAGAATTCTACATATAAACACATATTATATGTTTTTATTGATTTGATATGAACAATTATCCATAGCGCCAAATAGTATTTTTACCAAAATGTTTCATCATTTACTATATATAAATAAGAAAAATTCAACCTTATAGATATAAAATGTGATTTTCCGAGATTCAGATGAATCCCTTCCGCTTATGTCGATGAAAATATGTTTTATCGAGGCATATAGACAATGACGTATATCAAGTGGTGGAGCCAGAACTTCAAGTAATTAAGGGGTGTCAAAATATAAAAAAATTAAAATCGCATAAAAGTCAATGAGTGTCAATATGTAAAATATATACATGAGAAAATAGTTTTATCTAGCTACAATGTAATTTTTCGATAAAGAATGTCGGTCAACAATCCTCAAATATATATGGCGCCACCACTGCATGTATCTATCTTTTTGCATAAAATACAACTAACATATATAATATGTAATTTTACGAGTAAAGTGTGAGGAAAATAAAGTATATGTAGGCTTTATCTTTATTTTTGGAGGTAAACAAATTATTTCATATAGACTTTCGACTTGAAGAAAAATAGTTAAAAAAAGAAATAACGAAAATGAAGAAAATGAAGCAACATTTTCAAAGGCTATTTAACAAAATATTGACTCTTTTAGAGAAAGGTAGAACCAGACAACCTACAAGAATTTAAGAGAGAAAGAATTAGTCAGCAAATTAATTAGTCATAAAACTAATCCACGTACAAAAATATTACATCTGTCCATGCATAATAAATAAAACAATTAATTAAAGAGCATTTTCCTAACGATATTTTGTCATCTTGTATTAAAATTTTAGTGCATAGTCATAATATATATATTAAAAAATATTTCTCTAAGATTTGATCTTTTTGTGCTCTAGCCTAACAATTCCAGATGGAATTTCATCTTTTGACCATTGTTAGGCAGGAAATTGGGAAACAGAATCAAAAAATCTTTAAATTGATGTAAATTGATTGTAAAGTATATAATTATTTAAATTAAAGTTTTTATAACTACTTGTCTTCCTAATTTCTATGATGAATTGGTCAAAAGGTGAAGTTAAAAAAGTTTTTAATTTTCAAAGAGAAAAAAAGGTCATAATTAAAGTCAGTTTACTTTGTATAAGACTATAATTACTCTGATTAAGAAGAAAAAGCATAGTTGTGCTTTAAGCATATTATATCTTATAAAATGAAGTATATTCATTTTAGTGAACAACGA
>JAJOOO010002742.1:0-48401 GCA_029582685.1 Solanum piurae
AAAGAATTGAATATTCAGATTGAGGAACCAGTATCTGTGTTCTGTGATAGTAAGGCAGCACTTCAAATTGCAGCAAATCCTGTGTTTCATGAGAGGACGAAACACATAGAGATTGATTGCCACTTTTTTAGGGAGAAGATTCAACAAGGGTTGATTAGTACTATGTATATCCCTACACAACACCAACAAGCAGACATTTTAACCAAAGCTTTGGGAAGACTGCAACATGAATCACTTTTATCCAATCTTGGTGTTCTGAATGTATTCACTACACCTAGTTTGAGGAGGAGTATTGAGGATAGTGGTGTAACTTGACCTCACTAGTTTGTTATTGACTGACTTGTTACAGCTTAGTGTAGCAGTCTTAGTTTACAGCTTAGTGTGGCAGTAGCAGTCTTAGTTTAGCAGTTATGTAATTGAATTCTGTTATTATTTGACAGGTGTAAGATTGTGATAGGACGTGAGTTTAGTAGTAGCAGTATATATGTATGTACATAGTGCATTGTGCAGTTTACTTCTTCATATCAATGAAATCAGTTTACAAGCTCACATCTTTTTCTCTCCAATTAGATCTTCAATTGTAGTTGTAGATTTCACATTTTGCCATGCACCAGGAATTATCACTTAGCCCTTTCCTTATTACCCAGTGATGGATGACTTGACTTGGCATATATAAGAAAAGGTGTCGTGTTGTATGTTATTCACAAATAACATAATAATGACAAACAAGATGAACAATAAAGTAATGATAGATGTGAAATTTAGAAAGAGGCACTAGAATCTATATGTTTTAGATTAAGTAGGACTAAGATAGAGTAACTGTGTGGATGTTTAGTACTGTAACACATAAGGTCGAGCTAGAATTAAAGAACTATGCACTAGTCATAACAAATACCTCAAGTATCTTGCATCTTTAATTCAAGTAGATGAGATAGTTGACAGTGATGTCTCATAATGTTTTAGAGAAAGATGGATGAAATAGAGGTTCAACTCTAGGGTATGTGATAAAAATGTGTCATTAAGGTTGCATGGTACGTTATTTATTGTGGTGGTTACACCTATACTATTATACGAGGTACAGTGTATGCTGATCAAGAATATTAACGTTCAGAAGATAGAGGTAATAAATATTAAGAAGCTAAGATGGATGTGTAAGCAAAACCATAGAGATATGATTAAGAATAAAGTCATAATAGACAAGGAGGGGTGACCTCCGTGGCAAAAAAGCTGGGGAAGCAAGACTAAGATGGTCTGAAATATGAATATGAAGTGTGTGGATGTACTAATGAGGAGGTGGAGAGGTCGGTTGTACTATATATTAGGAGAGCTATAGGTTAAGAAGAACTAGGGGAGTTGATTTGTCATGCTGACTGAGGATATGACCTTAGATAGGAATGTATGGAGGTCGACGATTAATGTTGAAGGCAAATAGGTAGTTAAGTTGTGTCGTTCTTCTAGTAGTATGATTTATGTATTGCATAGTTTCTTTTTTTCCCAATGTGTATTAAAATCATTCACTACATTTATTTTGTACAAAGCTATTTTGTGTCTCTTTTTCTTTTGTACTTTCATGTGCCGATTATATTTTTTGAGCTGAGGGTCTATGATAATTACCTCTCCATCCCTCAAAGTTAGAGATAAGGTTTGCATACATTTTATTATCTACAGATCCAACTTCTACTAATGGAATTACACTGACATATTGTTTTTATTGTATCTAAGAGGTAAGCGCTAATCAATCCTAATTTTGAGAAAAGATCAATGATTGAAGTAAAACTTCATACAAATCACTTACAACAATTAATCATATTGAAAGATACAAAACTTATATGAACAAATAAGTTGCCCAACTATAAGAAGGATGAGTAGGGTTAGCACAAAGACAAGAGATGAAGTTGGTAAGGTGGTGTTAAAGAATGAAATTCTAGGTCGTTAAGAATAGTCCATTTCAAAAAAGTCAAAACGAATACTATAATCAGATAATTCATTCTTTTCAATAAACCCACATGATTAATTACAATCAACCCTATTCTTCTAAAAATATATTAACGGGTAAACTAAAATTTCATCTAAATAAGATACAACAATTTATCATTATATAACATATAACATTTACTTGAATAGATGATTGCCCAAGTATATAGAGGATAATCAGGACCAGTATGAAGACAAAACAGAAGATGGGAAAGGTGTTTTTGAAGAATGAAATTCTAGGTTGCTGACATTGGCACATTTGGTTCACACTATTGGACAGTTTCAAGATGGCTTCTCATAACTTGTTCATCAATTTCTCCTGATTCATCTTCTTTTATTGTTGTTGTTTCTGCTGCACATTAGAAATTTTGCAAGTATTTTGATGTGTTGACATATTCATGAATGGTGGTATTTCTTGTTTGGAGAAGTTTTTTATATTTATTGTCACACCTTGAGTCTACACCCTAGGCGTGGCCGGCACTCGAGAACTATCGTTGGTTCCCAAGCGAACCCTTGACCTGGTTCAATACTCAGTGACAAACTTACTCAACAATATAGGAAACTCAAATGCAAAACTCAACTCATAATGTCTCATAAATTAAAATAGTTTAACTCAAAACTATCTGAAATACTCAAATGAACATAAATATTCAACTCAAAGTCTTTAAAACATCAACAAGGGAAATGGGAAAAGACTCCTCAACTTATACTGTCGATGAAGCCTCTAATACTATGATGGAAGTCGGAAAAATATCCACGACATCCTAACAATGCTAAAATCTAAATGTTGAACCCTCTGAAAGAAAGGTGGCTCACCAAAGCTAACTGAAAATGCAAGTGGTATCAACAGAGCACCTGTTGATGACCCTGAACAACTGTTATCTGCATCATGAAAAAATGTAGGTCGAATGATGTTAATACATTGAATGTACGAGCATGTAAGGAGAATACTAAGACTTAAACATATACCTGAACTGATAAAAAGGAAAGACATGAGGTCAACTCAACTCAACTCAATAGGGAAACAATGATAATAAGATGCAATATATAATTCTTTCAAAACATTAGACAATAACTCAAAATGTATAAAAATACAATAATGAATTCTTTACTTTTAGTTGAGAGATTCTCTAACAGGTAACATTCACTATGAGCTACGTGATGATACAACGTTTTGCCTATACTGCTAGAACTGTCATATACCTTGCCAGGGTATATAACTCCTCAACTAAGTAGATCCACTAAGCTATGCATAAAAGCAATAAGGAATCATCTAAAAAATATTATCATTTACCCATGTTGGTTGCATGGTTTATGAGGAATGTGAGATGTCTGAACTCATCCTCACATCGGTGCTCAATATTACTCTAAATAATATATATAACTCATGCTCAAATGTATAAAAACATAACTCATGCTCAACTTGAGGCTTTTATTGAAAAGATTAACTTAAAAGAGATGATGCTCAAAAATCCTCATAAACTCATTTAGAAATCAAGGTTTCCTCTCGTTTTAAATGTAAAAGTATTTAAGCTTGGGAATACTTAGTTCCCTTATATTCATTTTGAAACATGAAAGACAACTGTCCTCATTCTCACACTCATTTACTCAAGTCTAAATTCAAGTTCTAGAAGATTGTAAAAGATTTATCAAAATGACTCAAAAAGGTTTCTCAAACTTTACTCTTAATTTGAAATGAAGATTTAAGAGTTTTGATTGGGATATATATATATAGGATCTCTCAATGATTAATGAAGGTTTAGATAGTTAGAATTAAGAAGAGAGCGAAGACACGATTTGAAAGAGTTTATACGGGACGAAGAATAGAGAAGGAAGGGCCTGACATCCTTGGTGCTACAATGGCGCACCGCGCCAGCACCTAAAGTTCTGGGGCTTCTTTGGGGTGCACTTCAGGCGTAGGGTGCCAGCCCCCCCCCCCCCAATGCTATGGGGGTGCGTCGCCCAGAAAATTTGAGGATTTTTTCTTCTTAATTTGAAGGCCTAACTCATCTATAATCGAATGATTTCCTCCCAACTCGATTGGATTCATAAAACCAATACAAACCCACATAAAATCCATCAAGAACAATGCTCATTTGCAAGACCCTCACCTCAAGAACTCAACAAGACTCCATTGATAAAGAATGAAGCTAAAACTTCAAGAACTTCTCAATAATTCAAATTCAAACAACTTCAAGAAACAAATTTATGGATTAATTTACATGATTGACGTGAGGGGAAAACAAACCCAACACTATGAATTCTTACATACCTCGAAGAACACTTGTTCTTGATGAAATCCCCAAGTTCTTGAAAGAACGCTTGAAACCCTTCTCCTTTTTCCTCTTGAACTTGCTCTAAAATCCCTAAGCGCTTTTGGAATGTCTAAATTGACTTAGTATGATTATACCCCTTAACTTGAGTGGGTGAAAGTGGGTAGGCCTTTAGGGGTAAGGAAAAGACTAAACGCTTCCTTAAAACAGATGAAATGCCTTAACTAGAGAGGCTACATTCAAACGGCATAACTCCTTCATCCGAGCTCGAAATTTAGCAAACTTGACGGCGTTGGAAAGAGGAATAAAAGACCTTTGATTTGATACCTCATGGCCACCCTACTCATTATGTTCTAAGAGTTATGGTCATTTGAAGTTGACCCAAAACTCACAATTGAAGAGTAACTTGTACAAATCTCAATTTAGCTCTTTTGAAGTCCGAGGTGTTCCAATATCTCCCCCTTGGGAACATTCGTCCTCGAATGAGATCACTCTAAGTAGAACAGGGGGTGGGAAAACATCTAACACCCAACTCAAACACCCAACATGCAATTTTCATAACCCAACATATAAATTTAAAGATTTATTGACAAAATTTATTACCTTGGTCTGGGACTGGTTCGGAAGGAAAGAGTTGAGGGTATCTATTCTTCATATCTTCCTCAGATTCCCAAGTAGTTTCCTCAATAAATTTATTCCTCCATAGGACTTTGACTAATGCAACCTCCTTGGTCCTTAACTTGCAAACCTGACGATCAAGAATCTGAACGGGAACCTCCTCATAAGATAGGTTGTCCTTGATACTAATACTTTCAGTAGGTATTATGAGTGAAGGATTTCCCATACATTTCTTCAACATGGAAATGTGGAATACCCGATGGATTGCTGCTAAATCTGATGGTAGCTCCAACTCATAAGCTACATTGCCAATTCTCTTGGATATTCTATAAGGACCAATGTATCGGGGACTAAGTTTTCCCTTATTACTAAATCTGATAACACCCTTCATGGGTGAAACCTTCAAGTAAACCCAATCATCAAGCTCAAATTCTAAGTCTCTTCTCCTAACATCTGTATAGGATTTCTAATGACTTTGCGTTGTTTTTAACCTCTCTTGAATAATCTTCACCTTCTCCATGGCTTGATGAACTAATTCTAGCCCTATCAACCCAGCTTCACCAACCTCAAACCATCAAATAGGATATCTACATCTTCTCCCATAAAGAGCCTCATAAGGAGCCATCTACATACTGGAGTGATAGCAATTATTGTAAGCAAACTCTATGAAAGGTAAGTGAGCATCCCAATTAACTTTGAAGTCGATCACGCATGCCCTCAACATATCCTCTAAAGTATGAATCTTGCGCTCTTCTTGTCCATCAGTATAAGGATGGAAAACAATAATCAGATTTACCCTTGAACCCAAACCTTTCTGGAAAGATTTCCAAAACTGAGCGGTGAACTGTGCACCTCTACCTGAAATGATAGACACCAGAACTCCATGAAGTCAAACTATCTCCTGTATATAAAATCTGGCATAATCTTGTTGAATAGGTAGTCTTTACCGGTAGGAAATGGGTTGATTTAGTCATCTGGTCTACAATCACCCAAATTGAATAATGCTACCTGCGAGATCGTGTCAAGCCATTAATGAAATCCATATTAATTATCTCCCACTTACATTTTGAAAGATCTATATTTTGAGCCATACCCCCGTGCCTTTGGTCCTCTACCTTGACTTGTTGGCAATTTTGATACTTAGCCACAAAATCTGCAATACACCTCTTCATACTACTCCGTCAATAGACTTCTCTCAAGTCACGGTACATCTTTGTGGAACCGGGATGGATTGAATATCTGGAACTATGCACTTTTTCCATGATCATATCTTATAGTTCATCCACCCTTGGTACACACAATCTACCTTAATACCTTAACACACCATCTCCCCCTTATTTAAAATCCATCAGTTTATGCTTATGAACATTTCCTTTTAACTCAAGCAAATTAGGATCTTGGTCTTGTTTCACCTTCACTTCAGACACTAGTGATGATTCAGCCCCATTCATCACCACAACTCCACTTTCATTGGAATCCAATAGACGAACTCCCAATCGGGAAAGTCTATGAACTTCCTTAGCAAATTCTTTCTTGCCTTCCTCAACATGGGCAGTACTACCCATAGATAGCATGCTCAAAGCATCATCAACAACATTAGCCTTACCTAGGTGATAGAGAATACTCATGTCATAATCTTTGAGTAACTCTAACCACCTCCTCTGTCTGAGATTAAACTCTTTCTGATTGAAAACATTCTGAAGACACTTGTGATCGGTGAACACATCGACATGAACACCATAGAGATAGTGACGCCATATTTTCAAGGCAAATACTACCGCTGCCAACTCAAGATCATGAGTCGGGTTATTCTTCTCGTAAATCTTAAGTTGTCTGGAGGCATAAGCTATAACTTTATCATTCTGCATCAATACACAACCAAGTCCAACTCTGTATGCGTCAGAATAAACAACAAAGCCTTGCGTATCTTCTGGTAGGGTCAACATTGGGGCAGTAGTCAACAGAGTTTTCAATTCCTGAAAGATTTTCTCACAAGCTTCAGACTATTGAAACTTAACTATTTTCTGAGTTAACTTTGTCAATGGAGAAAAAATAGACGAAAACCCCTCGACGAACCTTTTATAGTAACTAGCCAATTCCATGAAATTCCTTATATAAGTTGGAGATGTGGGCCTGAGCCAGTTCTGCACAACTTCAATATGTTGAGTGTTAATTCAAATCCCATCACCAGACACAAAGTGGCCTAAGAACACAACAGACTCAAGCCAAAACTCATACTAAAAACTTTGGCATACAACTCCTTATCTTTGAGAGTTTGGAGGACTATTCTGAGATGACTAACATGATCCTCCTTACTCCTCGAATAAATCAAGATGTCATAAATAAACACGATAACAAACATGTCAAGATATGGCTTAAACATTTTATTTATAAGGTCCATGAACGTTGCAGGTGAATTAGTCAATACAAAAGACATAACAAAAAACTTATAGTGACCATAAAGGGTCCTGAGTTCCATCTTCGGGATGTCACTTTCTCTTACTCTTAACTAATGATGATAGCCAGATCCGAGGTCTATCTTAGAGAAAAAAGTTGCACCCTGAAGTTGATAAAAAAAGATCATTAATTCTCGGAAGGGGATACTTATTGTTGATAGTGACCTTGTTCAGCTGGCGGAAATCTATGCACATCCTAAGAGAACCATCTTTCTTCCTCACAAATAAGACCGGAGCACCCTAATGTGAGACATTAGGTCGAATAAAACCTTTATCAAGAAGATCTTTCAACTGCTCTTTTAACTCTTTTAACTCAGTTGGAGCCATTCTATATGGTGGAATAGAGATAGGTCGAGTATGAGGAAGACTATCTATGTCGAAGTCGATTTCTCTCACAGGAGGGACTTTGGGAAGATCATCAGGAAAGACCTCTCAAAACTCACTCACCAATGGAACTGACTGAATAAGTGGTGTCTCTACACTAGAGTCATTAACTCAGACTCAGTGATATATGCACCCCTTAGAGACTAACTTGTTGGCCTTAAGGTATGAAATGAAACAACTATTAGGCACTGCTGAACTACTCAACTCTATAACACACTTATTAGGAAACTGGAACTTTACTACTCGAGTTCTACAATCAACTGAGGTATAACAAGCATGAAGCCAGTCCATACCTAGAATAACATCAAAGTCCAACATGTCTAGATCGACTAAGTCAGCCATGGTGTCCTTGTGATTCACTACAAAAAAAATGACATTTAGCGAAAGAAAATCCAAGTTGTTAAAAGTTCAAATCTGGTCGTTAAAAGTATATAACGACCGAAAAAAATCTGGTCATCACCGGTCGTTAAAAGCCTTGTCTTTAAAAACCCTCTAGCGACGAAAATAATTTTGGTCGTTATATTTACTATTAGCGATATAATTTCCCTTCGCTAATGCTCATTTAACTATCTACCAATCTCAACATTATAAATCCAGTTATTTGATGTAGAAACCAAATCCTAACTCATTTTTTCAAATCTATTCAGCCATTCACATATAATATATAAAATAATATGCAAAATAATCATTTTTTATATAAACTTGAAATGACATAAATGATCTCAATCAATCAGTTCCTAATTGTATTGTAGATTTGTACAAATGTGAACTTGAAACAATCCGCTGACAAGAACCATAATGGATATGAACTTTCCACTAGCTACCCACTAACTTCATTCGTTTCCTCAATCTTAGAAGCAAGTGATAACAAGGTAGACCCCATTTCTGTATCTCATGTTTTTCGCTTCTGCAAAAACAAGAACAAATGCTATCAACAATTTGAATAAATGAAAGTCAAAGCATAGTAGTATTAGTAAAATAAATGATCAAAGAACTTACAGGTAAATTCATACACAAAAAAGTGATAAAAATTAAACTTCTAATATACACATTAGCCTAGAGTTCAAATATGAATAAGAAAAACAGTTGATAGAAAACATTTTTAATAATTATAAGTATATCACACCTTCAAAGTAATGGAAAAATTAATGTTAGAATGTTTCTTAATACAATAATGTTAGCCTATAATTATGACTTGAAAAATTTATCAACTTTCAACTTTCAATTTAATTTATCAAGAATTTTCTTATTACTTTTGATTCATACAAACAACCCAACACGATAGTATCAATATGGGAAGCTACTTGCCAGTAAGCTTCTTGGATGACCTTGGCTCCATCAAATGGTTTTTCATTCTAAGGTTAGCTACACATGGAAGATTTATTACGCCCATGGTCACTGATCAAAGCTACCCACTATGTTCTGTTGATTTGGAGAGTATCTCCCACTAATTCTTTCAGTGTCGTGGGTTTGCAAGAGTTTGGAGCAATATACTATAGTGTCAAGGAGTAATCAGAGCAATATGACATGGGAGAACGAGGTGAATTGGGCTGTAACACACTATAAAAGGGAAGAGCAATGCTGCTGAAATATATAGATGTGATGGGCTGCTGATGTCTATAACATGTAGCAAGAGAGGAATAACCGAATATTTCAACACAAGTTACGATCAGTAGAAGTAATTGTGAAGATGATAGTCCAGCAAGTTTATTTTCGAGGAAACTTGAAAGCTAGTCTATCTAGGAAATTGCAAACTTTAAACTTTTATCATAGTTAACAAACAAGTTTGTTGTCTAAATGTTTTGATTGTAGCCTTAATAACTGGGGATCAATATACAGTGGTGAGGTTGTTTTCTGCATTTTAATTCTCACTTTGGTAATGAAAAGTTCTTAGTTACCAAAAAGAAATATCACTCAAGAGAGCAATTTGTGAAATAGGAAAAATTTTAATGGTTAAGTGTAGAGCAACAAAATAAATTAGAAGACGGAAACTGGTGGAGAAGTGTAATAAAAATGAAAAGGGATATCACTTCATGGTAATACCTTGGTCAATACAGAGAAAATACGAGACACTTTTGCACTCTCATCAAAACGAGTTTACTACAGATGACCCTCTAAAATATATTTGACTCCATACTTGTCCTTCAGAAAAAACTTATATTCAGACATTCAGAAAGGACACAGATATCAACATCACACGTTGTGTACAACTTCAAAATGAGAGGCCTTAATCTTTGGCAACTAGATGAGCTTCATGCATCCAACAACTTGTTTCTACGACTAAAAATATCACATAAATTGCTTTCAGCTGATAAACTAATAGATATGATTTTTCAGTCAGGATCCAACATCCTTAGAGAATATTGTATAGACTTTTGTAGGAAAATTCAATTTAATAAAGATGGTACCTTTCAAGTATGGGTGAATTTGATTTTGCATTTAATTCCTTATGAAAAACATTTACTTATGGATTCTTCATTCATAATAATAAAGCATACAACATAAAAAAAAATGCTTAAAAAGATAAACTAGTATTGTGCTGAAGCCACAGCCATATGTTCCTGTTTAAGTGTTACTTTCTGGAAAATCTGCTTCCTTTCTAGGTGTTTTAATAATTTGTTGTTTAAGCCCATTGGACTCTACCGTTTTGAGTGATAAATTCCTGCTACAGTGCATAAAATGAACTGTTTCACGGTCATCTAAGATTTATTTTGCCATTTTAAGTTAAGTTTGTGGTTTATGTTTCTCTTTGTTATCCCACGACTCATTCTAATGAGATTACTTGGTATTCTTGTATTGTGCTTGCTCTTGGTATAAATAGTGAGTTCTTTATCATATAACCGTCATAGTAATTGTTAATGAACATACTTCAACTACATATATATGTCAATGGTAGCTAAATATTATACATAGGTTTTGCACTTTCTCTGCATATATATCTCTTCTGATCTTCAAATGTAAAGGAAGAGAACAAGCATTTTGTTGTCATTTCAAACCTGCCTGCTTTCTCATTTTTTGTGGTCTTTCTGTAAGTTAATATTTTCCTTTATAAGTGTGTTCAAGCTATTGTTTAGAGCTATTTGTAATGTTTCAAGATTATGTACAATCTTATGCTAACTTAGTGTGTTCCAAGTATCTGAAATTTTCCAGAAATGAATATATATAAAGGTAGAATATATTTTTACTTGTGAGTTTTTTGTTCTTTTAGAATGAGAAACAACTAAATAGGGTGATAGTTCAGATGCGTATCTCGCTAATTATCATTGATAAAAATGTGAGTTCTATCTTGTTTTTTTTAGTTGATTTACTTTTCCGAGATGGACTTGGTTTCTTTGTCGTTCCCTTTATGACAATTTCTGTTTGTGCTCAAAGCTCTCTCATATTTAGCTTCTATTTGGTCTGAATGTATGCTGATTCACTAATTTGATGTGCTTGTACCTGATAACAATACATGATTAATGATTTAAGAGTTCACTTGGTATATAAGCTCATTCCCATGAGTCATAAGATTATGTTTCCATTGAAAAGGGATTTTTGTTTAAGATTATGTTTCCATTGAAAAGGAATTTTTGTTTAAGATTATGTTTCCATTGAAAAGGGATTTTTGTTGAATTTCTACTCTTGCACCTTTCTGGTCCCTGGAGTCTCAATTTCATGTACTAAGGATATAGTTTCTATGATTCTATGAGTAATGTGTTACCCTTAGATTTCGGTTGTTAGTTTCTTTTATCATCTGCTATGGATTTCATTTCACCAAGTGTTAATTACATATGAATAAGGTTACCAGTAGCAATAATAAGTGTTGATCAAATTCCTTAAATTTCCAATAATTGTTAAATTCAGTACACTAATCTCTTTTATAGATACTAAGTTTCTGCTCTTTGTTATTTTACATGTGATACTGTTGTTTGAGTCCACTGGATTCCCTCTATTTTTCTGATGCATATCCATTGGGTTGAAGCCCAACATATGTCTTTTCTTTTACAAAGCCACTACCATGTTCATCAAAGGGGAAGCTAATATTTAATCAAAGGGGTCATAACAACACTACAACAAAAATGATCTTTAGTGGCAGTAAATTATTAATTGCCACTAATTATATACTTTTAGCGGAAATTAACTGTAACGACCCATTTGGTCGTTTTGAGTACTAGAACTTTTCATTTCATAAAAGACTCTTCCAATAGATTCAAAATGGATATTTTGGACTGATCGTGACTACAATTATGAAATTAGTGGGGTAATTTTAATAATTAATTTAGTTGGTGGTTAAAGAGAATAACATTAAAATTAATACTGGGTCACTTTCACCACTTTTATAATTATTTAGGTATAAAATTAGGGTGATAAATAATCTGTAAAAGAGAAGAAAATTAAAAAGATGAGGCACGGTTGATAGAGGGAAAAAATCGAATTGAGAAGAAGGGAGACTACGGAGAGCAACAGTGATTCACAGGTTTGATTCTACGAATTGCTAAAATATTTTTAGTGTTAAATATTGCTTTAGTAATAATGTGAAGAGGAGGTGTCGTTAGACTATAAGAATAATTTGTGGGTGTTAGAACTGTGGACGCCATTAGATTGGAAAGCTGGGAAATTGTTAACATTAGTAAAAAACAAAATTTATTGAATCTTTGTTTGTTAGTCCATGTGGATTCGTGGGAAATAATTTTTTTATGGCTAATTTCGGTGTAATGGAGGCAACTGTTAAGGTTTAAGAATATTTATGTGTTAAATTTATATGGGTATATGTGGATACAAGTTACAACTAAGGAAGAATATAACTAAGGAAATTTAGTTCATAATTGAGGCTAATGATTGGAGTATTGTTGTTGGATATTGTATGGAAGGATAGACATGGAATCTGGGTATTGTCACTGCGCAGCAGGCGTATGGTTGAGGTTTGGCTGCCACTGGTTTCGTAACCAGTGGCTTCAAACGTTTAATATCAATATTGTGTTTTCGTATTATAAATTATATTTCGACATATTGAGATAGGTAATTAAATATAAGGTGTATTATATTAATTGAATACCTTTAAGGTTATGCAAATTGAAGGAATTAAGACTTGCCCTTAGTTTTGAACTTTAAGAAATTGATTATAGAATTAGGTGAGTTTTTGAGTCTAGGCTAGACATAGAATAATATGAGTGTTTATAGACTCGTTAACTTACAAAGTATGCATATATATTTGATACATTGAAAAGGTCCGGAGGCATTGAGGAAAATAAAAGTATTGGAGAAGTAGCTTGCTTGACTTCGATTATTTGGTGGAGGTAGGTTATGGTTTATTCTATGTGATGGATATACTCTTAATAGTTATTGATAGTCATTGAGTGATATCGTGAAGTTCTCTATGTACTTGATTGTGTGGATTGGTTGTCTGATTTGTGATTGGTCTGAAATCCTGAGACCGTGAAATTTATAATCTTGAACCTTCTCTATCGAAGTGATGCCTTGAATAAAGAAGGTTTGATGAAATATTGTTAATGCAGTGAAAAGTGGTGATAATAAATGATAAATTAACAATATTATTGGATCGGGGTATCACGTTCCGACACGATATTCTTGGATCGGTTGTCACGTTCCGACACAGTATTATTGGATCGGGGTGTCACATTCCGACACTATATTATTGGATCGGGATGTCACGTTCCGAAACGGTAACATTAAAGAGGAAAACATATTGAATTAACTGAATGTACTCAATCTCAAAATACCCATTTCCCAAATGAGCGTGGTGTGGAGGCATGAATCCTCGTGTGTGTGCTTGATATTGTGATTGATTACGTACTTGCTTCAGTTGTCACTTGTTCATGTTGTTTTTTGTTTATCCCACTAAGTGCTATAGTTGATTTAATACTATTACTTTATACATATTAGTTACTATTTTGAGTCGGCCGATGATATCTACTCAGTACATATTGCCATGTACTGAGCCCTACTTGTGTTTTTCTTTGTTTTTCTTTTGTGGAGTGCAGCGAGTGTACCAATGACTTCAACTTGCCCTAAGCTCTAGCCAGTCTCCAGCATATCAGGTTCCAGGGTGAGCTATTCATTCAAGCTCATGTTGGATTCTCTTGGTCAGGGCATGATGTCCTTAGTTTTCAGACATAAACTATTTTATTCATTTATGTTGGTGTCTTTAATACTCTTAGACTTAGTATTTGAAGATTAAATGTCCTTGATGTGATGACTTTCAGGTTTTGAGAATGACATATAGTAGACTTTAATGGATTTGTGTTTCTTACACTAATAAATTTAAGCTTCCGCATTATGGTTAGTATTTTGTAAGTTGAATGATAAATATAAGTTGGGGTTGAATTCATTGGTTCGCCCATCTAGGAGGCTAAGTGTGGGTGCCACTCATGACTCGGTTTGGGTCGTGACATTAACACTCTTTGTATATGTACCTAAATTATTTAGCGATATTTGATCTAATGACACTTAATTAATGCCGATAAAGAGTTTTGCACTCCTTATTAATATGATTATATATTGCCGCTAAAAGTTGTTTTTGTTGTAGTGCAATCTCCACCTGAATCATAATCGACATGGAAACTCAGAGGTTAAAGTTAGAATAGTGGTGCATTGAAAAGAGAGAATTACTTGTATATGATTTTCTGCCTAATGAGATTCTTGATGAGCCGCAATACCAGGAATCCGGGCATGGAAGAAACAACAGAAGGCTTGGCGATTTCAGGATAGCAGAACTTTGGATAATGACAATAGTCCGGCTTCAACACTTTCATCTGGAGAAATGGGATATCTTGTTCCTGAATACCTTCAATACAGAAAATAAACTAAGAAAACTAATGTTTCCTACTATGGTGTGGTTCTACTAGAAGCAGCTGGCGAAAGGATACCAATTGAAATAGAAAGAAGTGGTCTTAAAATAGTGAATTTGGTTGATTGGGTTTGGAGACTGTACTCTAAAGGTAGAATTATTGACGCAACAGACTAAAGGCTTAACGATGACTCAAAAGAGAGAGATTAAAAAACTGATACTTATTGGACTGAGCTGTGTAAATCCTAATAGCATGGAAAGCCTTTGTAAGAGGAGAGTATTTGAAATCCTCAAAAATTAGGCAGAGCCTATTTTTGTTCCGAAACTCAAATTGACTCCAACTTTCTCCACTAGTATTCTATTTAGTATTGATGACATTTTTCCCGACAACGAAGGAAGTGAGGCACAAAAACTTGAGCTCGAAAAGTAGATAGAAGTAATACACCTGTGTAAAATTTCTGGTAGAAATTCTTTTATTTCTGTGTCCAATTTTAATGTGAGCTTATATACTCTAGTTTTACTATTATTTGAAATAACGAAATTTAACTAGCATGAGTTCAAAGCCAATATATCGAAATATATGCTATTTTTTGTTATCCCGAAACTTTTCAAGTTAAGCTTCCGACATATGTATTACTGCCGAATTTTCAGGCAATGTAATTTATTCTTCCAAAGCTCTAAATTTTAGAGTCAACCAGGATAACACAAGCGGAAAGCAGTGAAATAAATAGAGATTATAATATACAGATTGGATATCAAATTGACATGCCACAAATTCTTATTTCTTAAGCCCCAATTTGGATAATTGAAATCGATAATTCTATTATCCATTTATTTGTTAACAATTATGATCATAACCCTATTAATTTGACAAAAAATCAACATAGAAAAGGGTAAAAATCTTACCTTGAAAGAAACTCTAAGATTAATAGCTGATGACGACATAGGTAACAATGAAAATGTTTTTCTCCCCAGAAACTTACAGTATGTTTTCTCACATAAGAATCTCCTGTTGAACAAAAAGAAGAACTCAAATCGAATAAAAACATAAAGAAAACACAATTCTTCCACCTTAAATCCTAGATTAGTCCTTCGCCAATGCTAACGCTTAGCGTTATACCTGATGGTGTTATTAGTCTTGTTCCAATCCAGTAGGAAATAAGATGTTTTTCCTCTGCTTGTTTGCCAGCTTTCTCTTAATCACGAACATAAATCAAGAAGTCATTATCATGGTTAGAGATTCTTCTCTTAGAGATGAGATATGATGAGGATTGAAACCCTAATTTGGAGGGATAAATGAACTGCTTATATTTTAATTTTGAGGGGAGGGTGAGTATTCTTCTCTTGAAGGAAAAAGGGAAAGAAGAAAAAGTCCATATTCTTATTTATCAAATAACTTTTAGCGTCGGGTTATATTATTTTAAAAGAAACAATATTATTCCCTCTTTAATATTGAGATAAAAATAGGCTTTTAACGACTGGAAAAAAATTGATCGTTATAACTATATTTATAATGACCGAATTCATATCCCTTCGTTAAGAAATGGTCGTTAAAAATCATATTTCTTGTAGTCATTGACAGAGATGAAACAATCATGATAAACTCTCTCGGTTATAAAATACTCACCAACATGTGTGGAAACACTGAAGGGCTCTAGAAGTCGTTCGAGAAGAATATCGAACCTCATAGCTATATATGGAGTCACAAAAGATAGACTCGCACCTGGATAAATTAATGCATATACATCAAAAGTAAATACTTTGATCATGCCCGTGCTTACATCTGATTAATTCTCCTGCTCTTGGCAACTGGGGATAACATACAGACGATTTGCTCCTCCGCCTGTCCCTGAAGTAGCTCTTCTAGGTGCAGCTCTGTCTGCTAGAGCCGCTGAAGAGTATTGGGCTCTGTTTGCCTGTTCTTAGAGAACTCTCTCATAAAGTGACCTATTTTACCACACTTGAAGCAACCATTAGAGCCATCATGAAACGTTCCTAGGTGGTTCCTACCACACTTAGCACATGTGGGGATCTAGTTGGCCCCTTGTGCCACACTACCCTAAGACTGAGTTGGTCGAGCTCTCAAGTTTTGCGAATTCTGATTTCTGAAATCACCTCTATTCTTTGGTGCAGTTGCACTAGCTGATGATGTGGCAGGCCCAGTTGGTATTTGCTGAAAGATGACCAGTTCGCATTTCATGCCTTTTGCTGTCCGGACTTATTCCCTATCTTTCAACTTTTCTTCCTTAACTTGCTGCACATGGATCATAAGTCTTTCTATATGCATGTCCCCTATCAACATAGCAACCGTACCCTCTTTGCTTGACAAGCGGGATAGTCCAAACACAAATAAACTCATCCTGCTCCTCATATCAGCAACCATCTCCGAATTATAACGAGAGAGTTAAGTGAACTTGAGGCTGTACTCATGCACACTAATGAACTCCATTTTAAGAGTGAGAAATTCTCTTACCTTTGCCTCTCTCAGCTCACGGGGAAAGAAACAACCTATTAAGGCATTTTCAAACACAGTCCAACTCATAAGTGGTGCCCCTTCAGTCCTGATCTTTTCCCATTGGTTGTACCAGATCCTAGCATCACCCTTGAGTTGGTATGTAGATAACTTTACACGCTTAGCATCAACAATCCAGATAACTTCAAACACCTTCTGTAGCTCCTCCGTAAAGTTTTTAGTATCCACAGTGACATTTGACCCTGTGAATTCTAGAGGATTCATTCTCACGAACTCACAGATCCTTGACGTATCAGCCATATCCTGAGGGACCACTCTTTGTTAACCATCTTGATTGGCCAAAACTTGACTCAACATTTGTGACTTCTCCTTGAAGGGGTTGCACTTCTGGTGCATTGGGAAACCCTTGATCCTAGGGATCAACATTTCTCCAAGAAGTTCGACTTCGAACAAATTTTTGTGGAGGCGTGATCTGAAAAGCTACGCGCAAGCACGAATTAGAAGAAACTTTTATAGAGTTGAACTCTATTGCACAAAAAGAGTAAGAGGGAAGTGAAATATTTTTTAAATGTCGTAGCCTCCTAATTATAGATATGGTGCACTTCACACCGATAACAAGGACCCTATTGACACAACTTCATAGACAACCTAGGTGTCACGACCCGAGTCTACACCCTGGATGTGGCTGGCACTCAAGAACCATTGCTAGTCCCCAAGCGAACCTTCGTCCTGGTTGACTACAAGCGGAAGACTAACTTGAGCATACATAAGCATCAAATTGAAAGAAACATTTAAAAATGGTTTACTGAATCTCAAAACTTCGTTGAATATACTGAGTATGAAATATAAGTTTTAAATATAATATCTGAAATAGAAACTCTTCAAAACTATCTATCCATGAAGCCTCTACTATACAAAGATGAGTGTCGGGACAAGACCCACGACTCCTCAAAATAACTACTACTAACAAGTCATAAAAATGGAGTACTCCAAAAGCAAGGAGGTCTCACTCATAAGAAGACGAGCGGATGAAGTGATCTCAACAGACTCTTGTTGAGGATCCTAAGAACCTGTATCTGCATAATTAAAAGATGCAGGTCGAATGACATCAGTACATATAATGTATGAGTATGTAATATAGCTGAATAACAATTAATTGAATGAAAGGACTGCAATAGATATAAACATACACTCCACTGAATGTAAAGAAATAAAGGAGTGAAATCATTAAAACTTCACAAAATACATACTCATCTCTGAACTCAACATATTAAGTGATATAATAAAAATACACTTTTAACTCTATTGGGAGATTTTCTAACCGACAACCATCACTATGAGTAACGTGATGATACAATGTCTCACCCACGCTGCCAGAACTATCATATACCTTGCTGGGGTATGGATTGAATAACTCTATCAAACACACTTCATCCAATTTAAGCGTCAACGGTCGTTAATTAGTATATAACCCAACTAAATGAGTTGAGGTCGAATCCCAAAGGGAGCGGTACGTGTTTAAGATTCAATGGTAAAGTGTGAACATGGTCAAATTAGTCATAGGAATAGAAATTATCAAATAAAAACATAATTCAAATCAGGGGTGACACGAATGTCAAATAAGGGAGTTTTGGTTTTAATTATCAACTACAACAATAGCAAATAACACAAAAAATGACAATAATGAGACGGGTTCTTGGGATGTGATTCGATTATAGACTAATGTAGACAAATTGGTAATTACAAGTGTTAGGAAATAACTGTATATTAGTGAATAAGCTAGACTATAGAGGAGGTAAACTTTCTCTCGAATAATTTACCCCAAATCAAGTTGATTTCTCTCGAACATCGACAAACATGCAAAATAAGAACATCCTATGCCTTAGTCCATTCACTCTCTCAAGCTGAATGTGTGGAAAAGGGTTTAGGATTCACTCTCTCGAGCTGAACCCATGACAACCCAATACCCACAGACCATCAATCAATAATCTTAGTTTTAAAACCTCTCTCTCTCGCAAGCCAAAAACACAAAGGTAGAACTACATTTGCAACTACAATTCTTAAATTAAACCATAATTAATGATTGAAATCAGTTCTAAACAACATTTAAACTAACAATTAGCAATATCCATAAACTAAATTAAGCCATAATCACATCATCACACCCCTAGAATTGGGGTTTTAGCTAGGCATCATAAAAAGATAAAAATCGTTACCAAGTTGAGTTTCCATCAACTAGGTAAGATTGATTTCGTTTTTACAAAGGTCCAAATTGAAGAATCTCAAAGACCCACTTTCAATTTCTCAAAAGTGAAAAACTTCAATTCTTGAAAAGCTAAGGAAAAACTCTCCCAATATGAACAAATATACTATTTAGAATTAAAAATGATTCAATGATACCAGAATTGATATTTAAAAATGTATTTATAGTCGCCAAAAATGTGTTGCGAAGAACCATTCTGCACAGTAATCGAGCTCGCCGATCCACTCGGCGATGCGCCCTTTAGCTATTTTCATCGCCTTTCTGTCTTGGCCTTCAACATCCTCAAGGTCTGTAACTTTGGGCGATCCAACACTGCATCATAGAACCACTCGGCGATCCATCGACTACTCCTTTCTCTCACAGACTTGGTTTTCTCCTTCAAGGCTTGGGACACTGGAACTTTTGGCGGTCAAGAAGCCGTTCGGCGACTCGCCAAGTAGACTTCTCGATCACCAAGCTTTCTTTTCTTCTCTGTTTCAGCTTGCTTCGTTCCTTTTTGCAAATTAGTGTCCTTGCATTGTTCCTCAATCCATATACCTGGAAACCAAGGGTTTTACATAAATTATTAGCACAAAAAAAACATTTGAGGACACTAAATCATTATAAATATATCCCTAAATTAGTCCAAATCTCGGACTCATCAACACCCCAACTTAAACTTTTGCTTGTCCTGAAGTAAAATTGAAGTTCAGCAGTTCAAAAAGGATGTCTCAAACAGTGCTATACAAGATTCAATCATGAATGCACACAAAAAGACTCAACTTACTTATACGAGGATCAATTGTGAACTCAATGGTTCAAGTTGTGACTCACCATTACCAAAGATTCTCAAGTTCACAATACATGCTTCAAATGCAAGTTCAAGCTCAACAAAGGTACTCAAATGCCCTCACACAAAGATGATTCCATATTCACATACAATGGTTCAACCATTTATAGTTACGAAATCACAAACAACTCTCACACTCACAAAGCACAAGCATGATTTCACCCATAGGTTTGCCCTTATTTTCCAACCAACATTCGTTTCAGCTCACTCAAGATCAAAAAGGTCTTTTTTCAAGGCTTGTAACGCGGTTAAGTGTAAATGTATGGTCATTTAGGCTCAGTAGCTGCTATCCTCATTAAATGTGGTATGGACAACACTTTCTTTCCTTTTCTTCACCATTCTCATTTATGCTAAAAATTCACCACATTATTCACTTTTCATGGAATACCGGACACCCCATTTGTTTTGCCACTTTCACAACTTTATTCCACAACTTTTTCATTGTTTTTTTTTTTTTTTTTTTTTTGTATGGAGGGATTCCATCTTTTTCAAAACCATGGGTCAAGGGGGATTTCTTTGCACTTCTTGATTTACCTTCTCTTTTCAACACACCCCAACTTAGGCCAAAAGCCTAAGTTGGCTATTCAAACAAACCAAAAATCATGAGGATTATGGGTGAATGGATAAAGAAAGGTCACAATTGCATGAAGTTTCTTCCAAGAAAGGGATAAGGTTCAAAGGGTGTTCAAGCAAAGTTCACACACTCACAAGGTTGGCCACAAAAGAGGTATAATGTCAAATTATTTCACACTTCAAAGTTGTTGACTAAGATCATTTAAAGATCTTGCATCGCATAGTCAACCGGACCAACGGGACAAATTCTAGGTGTCATCACAGAAGGTTCACGGTAAGCTCATCACACAAGGCATTGACACCACTATCAAACAAGACTCCACACTTTTGCTAGTGTGCTATGTTCATTACAAGAGACTCAATTCGGTAATCGGCTAGTTTACATATTATCTATGCAACTTCATTTGAGCTCATCGTAGCCGCACATTCATTTTTGTTCGATTAAGAGCACTATTCAAGTCATGGATATTGATCATGACCAATACTCAAATTTGCACAAGAACAACCACATTCAAACACAATCAAGAAGTGGCAAATTTTTTCAGAAGGGTCTAAAAATTATTTGCAATTAAAACAAGGAGCCACAAGCTCAAACATCCACAAAACAGTGCCAAAACACAATTTATAGCAGAAAACCCAATATATAGACAAAAGTAATAATCACAACAGGTAGGTATGGAAATACCTCACCCACCACAAACAAAAAAACAATTTGTCCTTAAATGCAATAAAATACTAAAAGTGAATAAAAATGACAGAGAGGGAGGTAAAGAAAAATCTTGTCTACACAATCTCTCCATCTATCGGGGCATCAATGCTAGGTGCAACACTTTGATCTTAGGCATCAGTGCTTGGAATCACATTAGCAACACTCGATCCAGTAGGGACTGCCATGGATGTCTCTATCAGCAATGTCTGAATCACTGACTGTACAATCATCTCCTCAAGGTCAGGCAGGTTTCCATAGATAGTCTCATCCGACATCTCTATCTACTCCTCATCGATCTATATCTCCGACTCATCAGTTTCTATGTCATCCATCTGTACATCTTCGGTGGTGGCTGGAGGAATCTTCGAAGTCGTCCGGGCATCCACATCATCAACTGCCTCTAGAAGTGAAGTGAAGTTTGTGGAATTCAAGTAGTCCATGTCCTTCCTCAAATCTGCAACCTTGGCTTTCAAAGCCGTTACCTCTGACGTCTCCCCATGTCTACTCTCATAAGTCTCAACTCTCGCCGTGAGAATGTCAATAGATGCTCGTAGGGGTTTCAGTGCAACTATGATAGCACTCTCGATCATCCATGGTACCGCAGCCTCCAATCGAGTCGCCCTCACATCAGCTGAATGGGCAAAGTGCCCCATCTTTAGGATCATAGCCTGAGTAATCCTGGCAGGCTGGGAAGTGGCAGAAGTACCAGGATCCTAGAAGGAAGAAGTGGGAGCAGGTGTACCTGATGGCCCGGAGGCTGGAGTAGGCAAAAGTGCCTCTGCAAGAATCGTCTCTACATTAATCTTCGAGGATGTGTGCACTGGAGCCTCTCTCCTCCTGTGTGCCTCCTCCTGAGTGTACTCGACCTCTATACGTCGGATATCAATGTAGGATGTAGGAGTGACCTCAAAATTTCTCATCTCATCACGATGAACTCTAGCCCACTGACACAGCTCTATAATCAAGACCGACAAGGGAAGGGACGTCTGCCTCTGCTTGACCCTCATGGACATCTCTTGCTCTATGATAAGTCCCAAATCGATGATCCTTCAAAAAATGATTGACCCAAGGCATGTCGCCTTATGATGATGGAGGATGGACTCATTCTGGGATTGCATAATTGAGTTGCTGATGAATACAAACCAGTATCGTGCAACTACATTCAAATCCTTCATCTCGATCGAAGCTCCAACCTTAATCCACCTCAGGGTGGTGTTAGAGATGAGGGGTTAAAGCCATCCCTTAAGATCATCCAAGGGGGTCTTAGAGGTAGCCAAATTGGGGTAGTCAAAGACTGACCCTCTATCAAATACCGCGTTGATGTGATCATGACTACAGTGCACTACTATCCCCCGTACCATAATGGACCCTACTGGTCTGAAAGTGCTGGACTTTTTCTTACACTTTGGTACCAATTCACCGTATGTTGCATAGAATTCTTAGACCCATGTAGGAATATAGGGGCCTCGAGGCCTGGTGAACTCCTCAAAGTGATAGTACTGGAGTGTTTCCCGTACCCTAGAATGTCTTCCCTAAAGACCCTCTATAGACAACAGCTTCTCCTCTAGAATTGTCCTCAGTCCCTCGACTTTTAATCTGTTGAGTAGCCGGGGAGGAGGAATCTGTATTGGTAGCAAAGGGGCCACAAGTGGTGTCGAAGCTAGCACTGTATCTGCTATAGGAGTAGTGGCTGATGGATCTCTCGATGAGTCAGGATGAGACCTAGCACCAACTTCCACTCGCCTGGACAGCAGTGGCTGGTAATCATCCAGCTCAGAGAATGCAACTTGGAAGTTAAAGGACTCTCCCTCGCTGCTAGAGTTGTGCTCCGGAACCTGATGAGTCCACGATTTGGACTCATTTAGGGCTTTATTTTAATAGATTTAATGTCTTCAAATGCAGATTTTGTGCCAATAACTGATGTAAATCCTTGATTTTTAGGTATTTGGATTGAGGAACAAAGCATGGACACTAATGAGTAAAAAGGAACAAGGCAGTTTAAAAAATGAAGAAAAGAGGATCTATTGATCGCCTAACCCATTGGGCGAGTCACCGAATGGCCATGATCTCACCTAAAGTTCCAATATTTCAAGCCCTAAAGGATAAAATCAAGTCGGCGATAGAAAGGAACAGTCGGCGAGTCACCGAACAGTTCCGCGATGTAGTGCTAGATCACCCAAAGTTACAGAACTTGAAGATGCAGAAGGCCAAAGCAAAAAGGGGATGGAATTGACCAAATGGCGGATCACCGAGTGGATCGGTGATCCTGACTTATTGCACCAAATGGTCCTTTGTAGCATATTTTTGGCGACTATAAATACATTTTTAAATTCTTAGTTTAGTATGAAGTTTTTATAGTATCTAATTTTATCAATCAGTTTTAGAACTCTGAGTTTAGAGACAATATTTTCCTTAGCTTTGAAGATTTAAAGATTTCCATTTTTGCGAAATTTGAAGTGGGTCTTTGAGATTATTCAACCTTGACCTTTTTAAAGATGAAATTAATCGTACCCATTTGATGGAAACACAATTTGGTAACGATTTCTATCTTTTTATGATGTCTAGCTAAAATCCCAATTCTTGGGGTGTGATTATGAGATTATGGGTTGATTTAGCTGCTGGGTAATATTAATTGATAGTTTAAATGTTGTTTAAAATTGATTTCAATCAGTAATTGTGGTTTAATTTCAAGGGTTGTATGTGCAAATACAATTCTAACATCGTGTTTTTGGCTTGCTCGAGAGAGAGGTTTTAAAACCAAGATTACTGATTTGATGGTCTGTGGGTATTGGGTTGTCATGGGTTCAGCTCGAGAGAGTGAATCCTAAACCCTTTTCCACACATTCAACTCGAGAGAGTGAATGGACTAAAGCGAAAACTGTTCTTAATTGCTGCTTATTGGTGTTCGAGAGAAACCAATTTGATTCGAGATAAATTGTTCGAGAGAAAGTTTATTCCCCCTAAAGTCTAGCTTATTTACTGATTTACAACTATTTACTATCAATTGCAATCACCCATTTGTCTACCTTAGCCTATAATCCAATCACATCCCAAAAACCGTCTCTTTACTTGTTCCGTAGTGTTAATCATTGCTATTGTAGTTGATAATTACAATCAAAATCCCCGATATTTTACACTTGTGTCACCCTTAATTTGAAATATGCTTTTATTCGTAAATGTTTTTACCTATGATTGACTTGAACATATTTGTACTTGGCTATTGAATCTTAAGCACGTACCACTCCTTGTGGGATTCGACCCCAACTCAATTAGTTGGGTTATATTACTGACTAACGATCATTGGCACTTAGAATTGGAAGAAGTGTCCTGATATGTGAAATCAGAACATCAGTCACGGGCCTCTTTCCCCTGCCCTTTTTAGGAGGATTGGATCCCCCTTCCTTTATCACTATGCCCTGTGCTATTTTACGAGGCGGCATGTCGAGGTTGGTTCTAGCCATATCTGCAAAAACATAAAAAAGAGTTAGATTCATTTCAAGAAAAGTTGCAGACAGACTCGCTGAACCGATCGGTGCGTCGCCGAATCACTTTGGCGAGCCAGATCGGGCTCGCCAAAAGGATTGGATCAAAATTTTCCTGAAAAATTGGCATGTCGGCAATGGGAGGGGCCTTTCGGCGAATTGCCGACAGCATTTGGCGAGGTAAGACCAGCCCGCCGAAAGTTACAGTGCATTTTAAGGGTTAGGGGCGCAAAAAGGGTGTTAAAAAAAGACCTTCGGCAAGTCACTGAAGGCACTCGGTGAACTCAGGCTTCTCTCCGAATGTTACAGAATCAAAAGCCTTAAAAACCAAGAGATTAAAGGCGAGCAAGGGGGATTCAGCGAACCGCTGAGTGGTTCGGTGAGATCGACTCAGCTTGCCAAACTGCCCAACGTGCCTACTTTCTACACCGACTTCCAAAATCAACCCCGCAGCCCCTAAAAACAAAATCAAACAACACACTAGTTCAATTAGACTAAGATCCATGCTACCCATGCCCCCGGGATAATCAGACTTATCCCGGTTTGGCCAAATTTGGCCATTTGATGACTTTAGCCCTTAAGAATGACGTCAACCGCTCCATCATTGGGCAAAGCACGTCATTTTGCACAAATGTGGGTTAATCAGACTTCACCCAACTAGACCGAACAATATTTTTAAGCACAACCCAACAATTTAGATCAATTTCTAAGCATGCAATTTGGGAAATAAACAATATTGGCATTTTATGCATGATAATCAAATTGAAAAAGGAAAACAAGCACACATTTACGATTCAGAGAGGCCCAACTCACATCACCAAGATAAAAACAATTGCAAATGAGTAAGAATTGCTAATTACAAGTTTGGGGTTCGGAAAACTAACCTTTTATGCCGAATAAATAGTTTGAAAAGCTAGGTGGTAAAGAATTCCAACTCCGAGCACACAATGAACGACTAACAAGCGGTAATAATGGAAAAATATAGAAAAATATAGTACGGGTGTGATTTTGGAAAGTACAAAGGTGAGGGAATGTGAAAGAGTTTGAACTTTTTAACCTTTGGCCTTTAAAACCACCAGTTCTCGCCTATTCGGTGACGTTAATATTTCTCATTAAACCACTCGGCGACAAGCCGAGTGGTCACTTACCTCGTCAAGTTTTAGAGGACCTCCAGTTAATGTGGGGGTCCAAACGGTGGACAAAGTCATGATCGTCGACCTGGTCGGCGATTCGCCAAGTAGTCCATGGGCTCACCTAGTTTTACAGACTCTAACTTCAAAATTTCTTGAGTCCAACGGCGGTCCAAGTCAGGCCCGCTGACTTCTTCGGCGGCTCGCCGACTGGACATTTTGCTCACCAATCACCACTTTACAAGCACATTCCACACTTTAACCTGCATAATCAACACATGATTATTTCTAAAACAAAAATAAAGTGATAAAAACTTGGGTTGTCTCCCAAGAAGTGCCTTAGTTAACGTCGTGGAACGACGCAAGTCCCCACTCAGACTTCACTCCTGAGGTGGAGATGAGACAACACATGATCCATTTGGGTCTCCAGCAGCTGAATAAATAGGGAATGGGAAGCATTCATCTGATTCAGCAGTGAGACATTCTCTTTTATCTCGTTCAACACTCTGTCGTGCTCTTCAACTTTGTGGAGAATGAGTGAGAGAATGTCTTCTACTTGTCAACCCTCGTACTCCTTGGACTTTCTACGATCATGAGGGGTAATGTACCTATCTTTCTTTTGGTACGGTACTTCCAATTCTATAATCTTGTTAGCCAAGAGATCCAACTGAGTTAACAGTGTGGCCAAAATCTGGTCCTTCTCAGTCTCCTTGTTGGTCTTGGCTATATGATCAAGGAGTTGGGCTACTGCATAGGGTAGTCGTGTGAGATAACCCAGAGATATTTGGTCAGCCACTCATCTATTCTCAGGACCAAGACCTCTACAGAAGCATTCCAGTAGCATCTTATCTGGAATTCCATGAATTGGGCACTGATGCAATAGTTCCTTAAATCTTTGCCACAATTCATGAATAGTATCACCGTCCAATTGATTGAAAGTTAGGATGTTATCCCTGATAATCATCAATCTCAAAGGAGGGTGGTCCATATGGTCACCGTTGCTACAAGACATGCTCCTTTCTTCTGGTCTAAACAAGCAACATGAAAACCAAAACTAAAAGTAAGTAGATTCAGCTATGACTGAAAGGAAAAACATTCAACTTAACCAAAGAATCTTAACCAACACCACTCCCCGACAGCGGTGCCATTTTGATTGAATAACGCTATCAAAGACACTTCAACCAATTCTAAGGGTCAATGGTCGTTAATCAGTATATAACCAAACTAAATGAGTTGGGGTCGAATCCCACAGGGAGCGGTACGTGTTTAAGATTCAATGGTAAAGTGTGAACATGGTCAAATAAGTCATAGGAATAGACATTATCAAATAAAATCATAATTCAAATCAGGGGGTGAAACGAATGTCAAATAAGGGAGTTTTGGTTTTAATTATCAACTTCAACAACAACAAATAACACAAAAAAATGACAATAATGAGATGGGTTCTTGGGATGTGATTCTATTATAGGCTAATGTAGACAAATGGGTAATTGCAAATGTTAGGAAATAGTTGTATATTAGTGAATAAGCTATGAATATAAAGGAGGTAAACTTTCTCTCGAACAATTTACCCCGAATCAAGTTGATTTCTCTCGAACATCGACAAGCATGCAAAATAAGAATGGCCTACGCCTTAGTCCATTCACTCTCTCGAGCTGAATGTGTGGAAAAGGGTTTAGGATTCACTCTCTTGAGATGAACCCATGACAATCCAATACCCACAGACCATCAATCAATAATCTTAGTTTTAAACCTCTCTCTCTCGCAAGCCAAAAACACAAAGGTAGAACTTCATTTGCAACTACAATTCTTAAATTAAACCACAATTAATGATTGAAATCAGTTCTAAACAACATTTAAACTAACAATTAGCTATACCCATAAACTAAATCAGCCCATAATCACAACATCACACCCCAATAATTGGGGTTTTAGCTAGACATCATAAAAAGATAAAAATCGTTACCAAATTGAGTTTCCATCAACTAGGGAAGATTGATTTCGTATTTACAAAGGTCCAAATTGAAGAATCTCAAAGACCCACTTTCAATTTCTCAAAAGTGAAACTTCAATTCTTCAAAAGCTAAAGAAAAACTCTTCCAATATGAACACAAATACTATTCAGAATTAAAAATGATTCAATGATACCAGAATTGATATTTCAAAATGTATTTATAGTCGTCCAAAATGTGTTGCGAAGAACCATTCTGCACAGTAATTGGGCTCGCCGATCCACTCGGCGATGCACTCTTTGCCTTCATCATCCTCAAGGTCTGTAACTTTGGGCGATCTAACACTGTATCGCGAAACCACTCGGTGATCCGCCGACTGCTCCTTTATCTCGCCAACATTGTTTTCTCCTTCAGGGCTTGGCACACTGGAACTTTAGGTGGCCAAGAAGCCGTTCAGTGACTTGCCAAGTAGATTTGGCAATCACCATGCTTCCTTTTCTTCACTCTTTCAGCTTGCTTCGTTCCTTTTTGTAAATTATGGTCCTTGCATTATTCCTCAATCCATATACATGGATATCAAGGGTTTTACATCAGTTATTGGCACAAAACAAGCATTTGAGGACACTAAATCATTATAAATAAAGCTCCAAATAAGTCCAAATCTCAGACTCATTAGGTATAAAATGACTCAACTAAGTGGATCTACTAAGCTTTGACTGAAGGCACTTATAATTCATCTAAAAAGTATGATCCTATACCCATGTTTGCATACTTGGTTTATGAGGAATGTGAGTTGTCTGAACTCATCTCCATATCGGTGCTCAATACTACTCCCAATAATATATACTCATGCTCAATGTTTTAAAAAACATATTTCTTTCTCTGGTTTGAGATAATTGCTCAAACTGTCCTCTTAAAAGAGGTACTGCTCTTTTGAACTCATAACTCATTTAGAAATTTCAGTTTCTGTTTTATCAATGTAAAAATTGATACCTCTGGGAATACATAATCCCCTTAAACTCTTACTCAATTCATACTTAAAAACTGTTTCTCAAAAACATATCAAAATCATCTTTTAATATGATCATTGATGACTCAGGAAGTCATATTGCATACACATTGATGATATATCTAGATTCCATACTGCTCATACATTGATGACATACTCGGTTGTCATACTAATCATGTTTTAGAAATCTTTTCTCAAAACTCATTTTTACTTTCTCAAAACTTAGTTTATGAACTCAAGTGTTGGCTTTAAAAAGCTTTTCAATATTTATAACTCAATTTATAGGGTTCATGTGGAATTATGGACATGAACGACTCAATTCAGGGATCTTAACAACAATAAGGAAACTCAGTACTCAGAACTCAAGGTTTCAAGAACTCAAAACTCATAACTCAATGATATTTCTCCTCTCAATAATACTCAATTCATAAGGTTCATGCTGAAATATATATACATGAACAAATCAACTCAAGAATTTTAATGCATAACATATAGCAATTCAATAATTAGGAATAGAATATAAAAAAGAAACAGGAACTCAAATCAACTTATCTCAAGAATACTCAAATATAGGGATAGAATCCTAGATTACTCTTTTACTAATTTAATAGTAGACGTAGGGCGTGAGGATGAACTAGTCCAACACTATGATAGTCTTACATACCTGAAAGAACAAGGTTCTTGAAGAATCTTGAATAATCTTCAAGAAGAACTTGATTAGAAGTCTTGAAACCCTAGCTTGAAGGACAAAAATCAAAGAAACCTTTCTATAGATTTCTTGAATTAGTTTCTTGAAACTCTATGGCCAAAATTATGATTTTAATGATTGTATGGATGCATTTGAGTTGAAAAGAATGGAATTCTTGGAGAAAAACTTACCTTGAAGAAGAATCTTGAATGGAGTCTTCTACTTTGATTTTTCATTAGGGTTTTGCCTTAGGGTTTGAGAGAGAAGAGAATGATGGATTAAGAGATGAAAATCCGATTGTTTTGGGTATTTAATTAGTCAAGAAATTAGTTTAGGATTTTCTTAGAGGTAAAAAGACAAAAACAACCCTTTTTAATGTTTTCCCGTCGGCTAATTCGTCACATCACTGTATCAGGTTACTAAAATAGTCATAGATTTTTACTCAAACTTGGATTGTTGAGAGATTGGTGGTGTTGGAAAGAAGATTCAAATACTTTTAATTTGATAGGTTATAGGCCAAGTAACTCTTTATATTCTAAGAGAAATGGTCGTTTGAAGTTGACCCAAGTAGAATCTTACATCAAAACTTAATCGATAAGGAAACTTTGAACTCTATTTTGTGCTAGAAGTTTCTCGTATCCTTAATTGATATCTAAAATCATTCCCACACTAAAGAATTTTCCTTTACACATATGGGCAATTTAAGAATCACCCGACAGGACCCTACAAGTAAATGAAGAATGGTTCGAGTCTTAGCTTAGAAATTTTTGTGGTGTTACACTAGGAATTTTTGAACTCTTGATCTAATACCAAGTTTGTCACTCCCCGAGTCTACACCCTGGGCATGGCCTGTACTCGAGAACCATCGCTGGTCCCCCAGCAAACCCTACGTCCTGACTCAATACTCAGCGAAATACTTACTCAACAATATAGGAAATCCAACTGCAAAACTCAACTCATAATATATCATTAATAAAATTAGATTAACTCAAAACTATATGAAATACTGAAATGAACATAAATGTTCAGCTCAGAGTCTTTAAAACATCAACAAGGGAAATGGGAAAAGACTCCTCAACTACTAGTGTCTATGAAGCCTCTAAATACTTTGATGGAATTCAGGACAAGACCCACAACATCCTAAGAATACTTAAATCTAAATGTGGAACCCCCCAGAAGCAAGGAGGTTCACCAAAGCTAACTCGAAATGCAAGTGGTATCAACAGAGCACCTGTTGATGACCCTGAACACCTCTATCTGCATCATGAAAATATGTAGGTCGAATGACGTCAGTACATTGAATGTACGAGCATGTAAAGGGAATACTGAGATATAAACATATACCTGAATCGATAGAAAGGGAAGACATACTCACCTCAGCTCAACTCAACTCAACTCAATAGGAAAACAATTATAATAAGATGAAATATATAAAGCTTTTGAAACAGTAGACAATAACTCAAAATGTATAAAAATACAATAATGAACTCTTTACTCTAATTTGGGAGATTCTCTAATCGACAACCATCACTATGAGCTACATGATTATACAACGTTTCGCCCACGCTGCTAGAACTGTCCTATACCTTGCCGGGATATAGAATTCCTCAACTAATTGGATCCACTAAGCTATTCTTAAAAGCAACAAGGAATCATCTAAAAAGTATGATCCTTTACCCATGTTGGCTGCATGTTCATACCCCAATACAAAGTTATTCATGAAATACTTATTCTCTAAAAGAAATTATAGCCCATACCCCGTTCATTAAGGTTGATAATTTTTGCTTAATTGATACTATATATATATATATATTGTATTGATATCATTAAGATTTCTTGTTCATAAATTACACTACAAGAAAGACTCCTATAAGGAAGGGAAACCTAGTCCCTAAAAGTCTACATCTGGTCCTAGAAGTTCATTTACGAAGGGAAATAGTCGGTCGCCATTGGTCCTTATCGACTCCAACGCAAAATGTAAATAGCGACGAGGTCAACATACTGGTCGTAAACTCCATATAGGGAACACTAAAAAGTATTGTCACAATATATGGTTAGGGACCACATATCTCAACTTAATGGATGGATTTATATCATGGAGAAAAATGAATTTTCGGTCACTAAATCTATTCAACCAATAATTAACTCGTGTCTTTAAGGACCAACATTTAACTGGTCCTAGATTATCTTTAAGGACCAAAAACATACTAGTCCTAGAATATCTTTTAGAGACAAGTAAATTTTCTTGTCCTAGAATATCCTCTAGAGACGAGTAGCATTTATGGTTCTGACTGAAAACAATAATCCAAGCTTTATGTCACAAACAAGTGATTTTCATCCCAAAAAAATTAAATCACTACTGAAATCATGATACAAAAAATGATAATATATATATATATATATATATATATAGAGAGAGAGAGAGAGAGAGAGTTATTGTAACACCTCAAACCTTAAAATGAAGAAAATCCTAGTTTTTAGAGAAACAAGTGTCAGTACCGACAGAACCACCCACGGACCATAGGTGTGGTTTTATCGTTAAGGCCCAAATGTTGATGGTCTCTGATCCCACCGACGGTCGACCAGTATGGTCTGTGGTTGGACCTACGGACTGTAGGTGAGGGTCAACAACCAATTGGAGGGAATTAACTGTTGGGTCAACTTCAAACGGTTATATATTTTATAACACAATGGATTAGGTGGCCTATGACCTATCAAATTAAATATAATTGAATCCTCTTTTCAACACCACTGAGTTGGCTAAATTCCCACCATTCAGTAAAATATTATGCTCGTTTTAGTGAATCCCTATCGGCCAAACCAAGGTTGACGGTTGGCAGTCCAAACGAAGGTGTGTAGGTCCCTCCATGGATGGCCTTCGTCATCTTTTAAGTTAGGGTCATTTACGTATTTTTCCTATGCATTGGAGCCCTTAAACTATATCGTTTCATGTCTAAACTACGTCGTTTTACTCAGTCTAAGCCTAATAACTTAGTCAGACTTACCTAGAACCCTCATTCTCCAAAAATCATCCAAACTTGGAGCAAAAAGAAGAGGAAAAAGTTAACCAAACCTCCCAAGAACAAATTGTAGTGTACTCTAAGTTTCACACCCGAAATCGAAGGATTTGTATGTGAATTTAGTCACCAGGCATATGGAATTTCACTAGTGGGTTCCTTTCATCCACTAGGTCCCTAAAATTCAGTCAGTTCCTTGATTCTACATAGCTTGTTTAGACCTATGGTTTGTAAAATCTTGAGAATGTATTGTGATTTCAGTTGCTATATAATCCATAGTCTAAATATCATATTTTCTTAGAAACGTTGTTTCAATCCTTGTATAAACTCAGAATCCTAGTTGTATAGATTCTCTTAATTTATGAAATACACTTGCTAGGTCAGTTAAACAGATAATCATGCTTCAGATTTTGAATGCCACGTTATCAATATATAAATGTTGCATTCTCAGTTAGCATGTCAGTATTTTGAGCTATTCAGTATTTCAGTTACATTTCCGTCATATACATATTCATTTGGGAGTAGACATAGTACCGAGTTGGAGTAGGGTTCAGCGTACCCTCATAGTCCCAGAACTATCTGCCTCCGTAGGAGTATAACTCCCCTTTGTTGGGCATTAGATTTAGTGATCATGCCAGTCATGCCTTTATACCCTTGGCAAGGTATATTGGGTCCTCTCGATGGGGCGTACACATCGGACTCCACGTTTGGCTCACGTGGTTTTATGTAGCTCCAACAATCAAACTCCTAGTGTAATTGACCAGGTTTTCAGTATATATTTCAGTATTCAGCACAATATGTTATTTTCATGATTAGTACTTGGTTATTGCATTCAGTTTCACTTATTAGTTATGTTCAGTATTTACATTCTTGCTCAGTTATGCTTTGTTCAACTTATGTGTTTGTTCAACTTAGTATCTATATCCTGCCTGCTCACTACAGTCCAAGTACTAACGCATACTCTATGCTACATCCTTTCATGATGTAGGTTCAGGTACTCAACATCCAGATCACGCTTAGATCGATTTTCGATCCATATTTCAGCAGATTCAGTGGTGAGTCCTCATACTTCGAGGACAATAGACATGTTTTTCATTTTTTAGTCTTTTTATTCAGTTTTCAGTTTTTGTTAGAGTTAGTTGGGGGGTATATCCCAACAACTCAACTCAGTTAGAGGCTCTTCAGACATAGTAGTAGTATCAGCTTGACTTGTTAAGTTTGATCCTTCAGTGTTATTACACTCTTAGTATGCTTTTTACATTCATACTAGTTTGGTATTCATTATTTTCAAGTTATCTATTATTTATCTTCCGCATAGTATTTTTCTTATTGAGTATTTTCAGTATGCTTATGATATGCCAGACTCAGGGTTAGCTTGGGGTCATTCTTGATCCTAGGTCCCCGATTACGTCAAAGGGTAGCCTCGGGGTGTGACAAAATTGGTATCAGAGAATTAGGTTCATGAAACCTAGGATGTCTGAAAGCCGCTCTAAGTAGAGTCTCTTTCATGGGTTTGAAGTGCACCATATCTATGAGAGGGAGGCTACAAATTGTTTTAAGAAAAACTTCACTTTCTTGCTATTCTTATTGTGCGTGTGTTTGATCTTATTTCACATTCATCGTTATGAGTTTCAGATCATGACTTCTCATAGAGGTAACGCGCAGAATGCTAATGCACACAATGCTAACGCAATCCCTCCAGTCCCAAACCATGAGGTTACAAATGCAAAATTTTGGAATGCGATCCAGCTCTTGGCTCAAAGTGTGGCCAATAAGAATAATCAGCAAGCCCTAGTTTCTACCAACACCAATGGTGAATCAACTGCAACTAGGGTTCGAGATTTTGTTCAGATGAATCAGCCTAAATTTCTAGGGTCGAAGATTGGTGAGTACCCACAAAACTTCATTGATGAGGTTAAGAAAATCCTTGGAGTAATGCAAGTAACTGGAACTGAGAGTGTTGAGTTGACATCCTACCAACTTAAGGGTATGACTCATATCTGGTTCACTCAGTGGAAAGATAACATGGGTTCAGATGTAGCTCCTGTGACTTGGGATTGTTTTACTGGAGCTTTTCTAAACAGTTTCTTCCCAAGAGAGTTGAGAGAATCTAAGGCACAAAATTGTATTAATCTGAAGCAGGGTTCTATGTCGGTCCAAGAGTACAGAATAAATTTCACCTAGCTCTCCAGGTATGCTCGACACATGGTTGCCGATCCAATGGCACAAATGAGTAAGTTCTTATTTGGGGTATCCGATCTGGTGAAGACTGAGTGCCGGAATGCTATGCTTTTAGGGGATATGGATATCTCCAAACTAATGACTCATGCTCAGTAGGTTGAGGGAGATAAGCTTAAGGAATTGGCTAAGAATAATAAAAAGACAAGGACAGGAAACTATGAATACTCACAACACAAGCCAGACATTGGGAATCGCTCACAGTTTCAGCAGAGGTCTACAACCCCAACACCTTCATCAGCTAGTGCTCCATCCCCCAGGTTTCTACACGAACAACAAGGTAGGGCATTAGGATCTAGGTCTCAGGGGAGTGCTTCGGGTAAGAAGACCTTCCCAACTTGTCCAAAGTGTGGTAAGAACCATCCAAGTGAGTGTCTTGCAGGCATGTAAGGGTGTTTTGGGTGTGGTCAGTCTGGCCATAGATTGAAGGATTTCCCTTCTTCCAGGAACGGGCAAGGAGGTAACAACAATAGGGCTCAGTCTACAGCTCCAACAATACTAGTAGGTTGCCCAACTGAACATGGTGCTTTGTTTGGTACATGTGGCAATCACTGCCAACATAGATTGTATGCTCTCCAGGCTCGCCAGGACCATGAAGATTCTCTTGATGTGGTCACTTGTATGTTACGAGTCTTTCATTTATATGTTTATGCATTGTTATATCCATGGGCTACATTGTCTTTTGTAACTCCCTATATAGCAGTAAACTTTGGTGCTAGTCCAGAAACTCTCTCAGAACCTTTCTCTCTCTATTCTAGTTGGTGACCCAGTTATAGCTAGATGGGTATACATAAATTTCCCTGCCACAGTGTCTCAAAAAGTCCCCTCAGCAGATCTTGTAGAGTTTGAAATGGTAGATTTTGATATCATTCTAGGCATGGACTGGTTACATTTCTGTTATGCCTCAGTCGATTTTAGAACTAGGATTGTTTGGTTTTAAATTCCAAACGAGCCAGTCTTAGAGTGGAAGAGTAGTAGCTCAGTGCCTATAGGTCGATTCATATCTTACCTTAAGGCCAAAAAAATGATTTCCAAAGGGTACGTCTATCATATTGTTCGGGTTAAGGATTCAAACTCTGAAACTCCAACTCTTTAGTCAGTCCCTGTAGTAATTGAGTTTCCAGAAGCGTTTCCAGAAGATCTTCCTCGAGTTCCTCCCAAAAGGGAAACCAACTTCAGAATAGATCTCCTTCCTGATACCCAACCCATTTCGGTTCCTCTTTACAAAATGGCTCCAACCGAGCTTAAGGAATTGAAAGAGCAGTTGAAAGATCTTCTAGATAAGGGCTTCATCAGACCAAGTATCTCTTCATGGGGTGCTCCAGTGTTGTTCGTGAAAAAGAAAGATGGTTCCCTCATAATGTGCATTTATTATCAGCAGTTGAACAATGTCGCAATCAAGAATAAGTATACCATCCCTAAGATTGATGACTTGTTCGACCAACTTCAGGGTGCTAGTTACTTTTCTAAAATAGATCCATATCCGGCTATCATTAGCTCAGAGTCAGAGATAGTGACATTCCGAATATAACTTTTAGAACTCAGTATGGTCACTGTGAATTTGTAGTTATGTCATTTGGACTAACAAATGTTCCTGCAACTTTCATGGATTTAATGAGCATGGTGTTAAAACAGTATTTGGACTTGTTCGTCATCGTCTTTATTAATGATATCCTTATTTATTCTAGGAATGAGAAGGAGCATGCGACTCCCGAGAGCCAGAAGTATTAAAGGAATGACCATAGGAATGGGCGCATCATGACATCATAAGATGTCTCTGGGTTCATTGATCTTGAAAAACTAGCAGAGATAAGGTCGATAGCTTTCTTTCTCATGAAAGTACGGAAGAAGATCACTGAGGTAGAGTCCATAGGAAAACTTCTTAGGATGTATTTGCCCCATTATCAGTTCCTTTTGAAGACCCATAGTAGCTGCAAAACACCATTCTCATTTGAGAGTTGTTCTGCAAACTCTCAAGGATTGCCAGCTATTCGCTAAGTTTAGTAAATGTGAGTTCTGGCTATAGTCCCTTGCTTTCCTTGGTCATTTGGTATCCAAAGAAGGGATACAAGTGGATTCATAGAAAATTAAGGCAGTACAACACTGGCCTAGACCCACCTCTCCAACAGATATCAGAAGTTTCTTTGTTTTGGCTGGGTATTACAAGAGATTTATTAGAGGATTTTCATCCATAGCTTCCCCATTGAACAAGTTGACTCAGAAGAAGGTCAAATTTCACTGGTTAGATGAGCGTGAGAAAAGATTCTCAGAACTGAAGACTAGCTTGACTATAGATCCGGTCTTGATTCTACCAGATGGTTCAGACTTTTATGTGTTTTATTGTGATACATCGTATGCTGGCCTAGGTTGTATGTTGATGCAATGCGGTAAGGTCATAACTTATGCTTTTAGACAACTTAAGGTCCATGAGAAGAATTATCCGACTCATGACCTCGAGCTTGCAACCATAGTATTTGCCCTAAAGATTTGGAGACACTACTTGTATGGTGCTCATGTTGATGTATTCACACAATACGAGCCTCCAGTATGTGTTCACCCAGAAAGAGTTGAATCTTTGTCAAAGGAGCTGACTTGAATTCCTCATGGAATATGACATAAATGTGCTTTACCATCCTGGTAATGCCAATGTAGTGGTTGGTGCTCTCAGCAGGCTGCCTATGGGCAGTGTAGCACATGTTGAGGAAGAAAGGAAGGATCTAGCCAAAGATGTTCACCGGCTTGTTTGCTTAGGCGTTTGTCTTACGAACACATCAGATAGTGGGGTGATAGTTCAGAATGGATCAGAATCTTCATTGGTAGAAGAGGTTAAGGAAAAATAGGATAGTGACCCTATATTACTTAAGTTGAAGGGTGCAGTTGATCAGTAGAAAGTTCAAGTTTTCTCCCAAGGGGGAGATGGTGTACTTTGTTACCAGGGTCGCTTATGTGTTTCTAATGAGGGTAAGTTGAGGCAGTAGATCCTCGCAAAATCTTATAACTCCATATATTCCATTCATCTAGGTTCCACTAAGATGTACTGTGATCTACGGTAAGTCGTTTTGTGGAACGACATAAAGAGGGACATAGTAGACTTTGTGTCTAAGTATCCAAATTGTCAACAGGTTAAGGTAGAACATCAGAAAAAAAGAGGTATGACTCAAGAGATTAATATTCCTACATGGAAGTGAGAAGTGATAAACATGGACTTCATTACGAGTTTACCTCATACTCGCAGACAACATGACTCCATTTGGGTGATAGTGGACAGAGTTACTAAGTCCGCTTACTTCTTGGCTGTCAAGACTATATATTATGTGGAGGACTATGCCAAACTCTACATCCATGATATAGTCAGGTTGCATGGGGTTCCCTTGTTTATCATCTCAAATAGAGATCCTCAGATTACCTCTCATTTCTAGAAATCATTTCATAAAGGTCTTGGTACTCGATTAATCTTAGTACGACATTTCATCCACAAACGGATGGTCAGGTGAAACGTACCATTCTGACCATGTTGAGAGTTTGCGCGATCGATTTCAAAGGAATTTGGCATGATCACCTACCTCTCATAGAGTTCTCTTATAATAATAGCTTCCATTCCAGTATTCAGATGGCCCTGTATGAGGAACTATAGAGGCGTAGATGCAGGTCCCCAATTTGTTGGTTTGAAGTAAGTGAAGCAACATTGATTGGGTTAGATTCGGTTCATGAGGCTATGGAAAAAGTTTAGCTCATTAGAGATAGAACAAAGACAACCCAGAGTCATTAGAAGTCCTATGCAGATGTGAGGAGAAGGGGCTTAGATTTCCAAATCGATGATTGGGTTTTCCTGAAGGTTTCACCTATGAAGGGGGTGACGGGATTTGGAAAGAAAGGGAAGCTTAGTCCTAGATAGTGTGGCTTATGAGTTAGAGTTGCCAGCAGAACTAGCAGCGGTTCATCAAATCTTTCACATTTCCTTGTTGAAGAAGTGTGTGGGTGATCCGGTATCAATAGTACCATTAGATAGTGTGGCTGTGAAGGATAGTCTCACTTATGAAGAGGTGCCAGTAGAGATTCTTGACCGTCAGGTTCGTAAGTTGAGAAATAAAGAAGTTGCTTCAGTGAAGGTTTTGTGGAGGAGGCACTCCGTAGAGGGAGCTACTTGTGAAGCAGAAGCAGCCATGAAGGCCAAGTATTCTCATCTATTTCCTTCCGATTCCGTTTCAGCTTGAGGCAATAGTTCCTCTCCAGTCTCTCAGTTTACTCTTGCGTCAATTAAGTCTGAGTATCATGTTGATTCAGTTATTCTTGCATTTCAACAATATTTGCATGTTCTTGGAACGCAGTTCAATAAGATATCAATTTCTAGTACTTAGTGGTAGGGATTGCAACTCCTTCCCTCCATACTCATCTTGTTTAGACTTCATTCAAGGACGAATGTAACCAAGGGGAAGATAATGTAACACCTCGGACCTCAAAATGAAAAAAATCCTAGTTTTTAGAAAAATTGGTGTCAGTACCGACGGAACCACCCGTGGAACGTAGGTAGAACCACAGACCGTAGATGGGGTTCCGTCGTTAAAGCCCAAATGTTTATGGTCTCTGATCCGATCCACGGTCTACTAGTACGGTCCGTGGTCGGACCTATAGAATGTAGGTTAGGGTCAACAGCCAATTGGAGGGAATTGGTTGTTGGGTCTACTTCAAACAGTCATATTAGCACAAAATGAATTAGGTTGCCCATGACCTATCAAATTAAAGATAATTGAATCCTCTTTCCAACGCCACCTAGTTTGCTAAAATAGCAGCTCCGTGTATGAAGTTATGCTCATTTTAGTGAAGCCCTATTGGGCAGACCACGAACCATGACCACAGACGACAGTTGGTATCCCAAACGATGGTTCATAGGTCCCTCCGTGGATGACCTTTGTCACCTTTTAAGTTAGGGCCATTTAGGTCTTTTTCCTATGCATTAGGGCCCTTAAACTACGTCGTTTAATGCCTAAACTACATCGTTTTACTCAGTATAAGTCTAATAAGTTAGTCAGACTTACCCAGAACCCTCATTCTCCAAAACTGGGAGCAAACAGAAGGGGAAAAAGTCGATCAAACCTCCCAAGAACAAGCAACAGTGTTCTTCAAGTTTCAGACCCGAAATCGAAGGATTTCTGTGTAAATTTCATCACCATGTATGTGGGATTGCACTAGTGGGTTCCTTTCATCCACTAGGTCCCTAGAATTCAGTCAGTTCCTTGATTCTACATAGCTTGTTTAGACCTAGGGTTTGTAAAATCTTGGGAAATTATTGTGATTTCAGCTGCTATATAATCCATAGTCTAAATATGATGTTTTCTTGGAAATGTTTTTTAAATCCTTGTATAAAACTAGGAATCCTAGTTTGTGTAGATTCTCTTAGTTCATGAATTACACTTGCTAGGTCAGTTAAACAGATAATCATGCTTTTTATTTCAAATGTCACGTTTATTTGTATATAAATGTTGCATTTTTAGTTAACATGTCAGTATTTTGAGCTATTCAGTATTTCAGTTACATTTCAGTCATATACATATTCAGTTGTGAGTAGACTTATCACCGAGTTTGACTAGGGTTCAGCGTACCCTCAAAGTCCCAAAATTACGTGCCCCCGTAGAAGTATATGTCCCCTCTTTTGGGCATCAGATTTAGTGATCACGCCAGTCATGCCTTTATACCCTTGGCAATGTATATTGGGTCCTCTCGATGGGGCGTATACATCCGACTCCACGTTTATCGCACGTTGTTTTATGTTGGTTAATGGTAGCTCCCACAGTGAGTCTCCTAGTGCAGTAGACCAGATTTTCAGTATATATTTCAGTATTCAGCTCATCATGTTATTTTTATGATTAGTAATTGGTCATTGCATTCAATTTAGATTTTTAGTTATTTTTAGTATTTACATTCTTGCTCAGTTATGCTTTGTTCAGCTTATGTATTTTTTCAGCTTAGTATATATATCCTGCATGCTCAGTACATTCTAAGTACTGATGCATACTCTCCGCTACATTCTTTCATGATGTAGGTTTAGGTACTCAGCATCCAAATAGCGCTTAGATTGATTCTCGGTCTGCATTTCAGCAGCTTCAGTGGTGAATCCCCATACTTCGAGGACAATAGACATGCTTTTCATTTTTCAGTGTTTCTATTCAGTTTTCAGTTTTTGTTAGAGTTAGCTAGGGGGCATGTCCCAATAACTCAACTCAGTTAGAGGCTTTTCAGACATAGTAGTAGTATCATCTTGACTTGTTAATTTTTATATTTCAGTTTTATTGAACTCTTAGTATGTTTTATACATTCAGACGAGTTGGGTATTCCCCATTTTCCAGATATCTATTGTTTAGCTTTCGCATAGTATTTGTCTTATTTAGTATTTTCAGTATGCTTATGATATGCCAGACTCAGGGTTAGCTTGGGGCCATTTGTGATCCTAGGTCCCATGTTATGTCAAGGGGGTAGCCTCGGGGCGTGACAGTTATTAATTACAAAAAAATGATTAACATTTCATAATCAATGTTAGTTTCAATAATTACTCAACACCTTAACAAAAACTTAGGTAATATCTTGAGCTAAACTACGATATATATCAAATTCTTGTGCATCTTCTAAACTTGCATCTTGACTTGTATAACTTCAATCTTCAAAATTTGTAAGTACAAATTTTTTAAAAGAGGGTAAAAAACTATTGGTATAATACAAACAACAACATGTGTACGTAATTGGACATACTACCAAAAGCATCCAACATCCAATTCGGAACACAATTTTCTTTCAAAGAATACAAAACAATGCAAGAATTATGTAGTGGTACTGCTTAAAACATCCTCTACCAATTAGTAACCAACTAAACATCTAAATCACAACTCCCATGGCGCAGACTATGGCATATTAACATGAAAATACTCATAATTCTAGACTAAAATACAACAAACTTGAAAATTTCAATTTATAGTCATTATAAGAAGCAACAATCTGCAACAAACTTGTAGCAGGCAACCTATTAGAAGATAACAAATTTTATGTGGGTCTCATTATGATTAAGTTCATTTAGGATATTAACAATTGCAACATATACCAACAAAAAACTAAACTAAGAGATTTAATTTCAACCATGGAAAGATTTAGTTCCAAACTCCGGAGAAAAGTATATTAAACAAGACATCAATCAAAATTTGACACACAACAAAAACTTCATTTAGGCCATCCTACTTCTCTTACATAGTTTTCACCTTTCATAATGCTTGTTCATCATAAAAGGAATCAAGATAAATATCATTTATTTTCATCTATAACTTCAGAGTGAAAGAAAGGTATACAAATAATATGCATATTATATGTTTTTGGTACAATAACATATGTAAATTTTACCCCAGAAATAGTTAATCAGCTTACCCCAAAAACATCTAATTTCCATCATGTATTAGCCAAAAACAACAACAAAGCTGCGAAAATACAACAACACTTAATTAGAAAAGCTTTGGATGCATATACCAATAAGTACAAGTGCTTATCCAAAGAACTCAAGCGTGTAATAATGATCATTGCCTTTTAGTTCAATTTTTTCTTGCAATAAAGATCGAGATAGCACACCAGATAGCAATGAAAGTTGAAAACTCATCAAAGTCTTTAATGGGTTTGTGAGGGTGTACAAGCCTCCAATGTTTGAGATAGCACACTAGATACCAACAAAAATATTCCCTCCTATTGTTTTCTCAAAATGTGACCGTGCCTAATTTGAAAGTGTCATTTCATGGTTCTCCCCTGCTAATTTTAATTAGGAAAAAGGCATAAATTTCTTCCTAAACTTGTCCCGAAAAGTCAGTTACATACTTAAACTATTATGACGGTCTATTACACACTTTTACTATTTAAAACTGAATTTAATACCATCCCGAGACGTGCAACACCACTCTCACAACATGTAGTGTATTACACTCACTGCCACATAAGCACTATGTTAGCGCCACATCAGATTTTATAATCTCTTATATTTTTTTTGTTTTGTTTTCTTTTTTAATTAACTTTCTTTTTTTAACTCTATTTTACACTAATTAATCTCTAATTAATTTCTTAAAATTCTCTACTAATTATCTCTTCTTTATCACTAAATCCCACCCACTTTATGGCTAATCTTATCGAAAAAATCATTCATTTGATTTATATCACAATTTTTTTTGTCTTCTCCGGCGAAGAACAACCAACCCATTACCGCCATAAGCCCATCTCCAAAACTCCATTCGTTCTTCTCTTCCGACGATTCATTAGCCACCAAACAATCACCTAAACCACCACAAAATAACCACTCAAAATCCAAATAAATCACTGAAAAACACCAAATCAGACCTCATTGCCTTATCCCTTGGCGAGCTCAAAGCTTCAGCCTTTGCTCTGATGAAGTTCCAAAGAGCTCCACACTTCCACAACCAACAACACTGTCAATACATTCTCGTCGTTGTGAATCGTTGAGGTTGTGATGAAAATTAAAGAATGAAGAAGAAGAGGGTAATGGGTGGGGAAGTAAGATTTTAATTCTTTAATTCTTTTTTAAAGGGTAATGGGAGGGGAAGGAAGATTTTGATATTTTAATTAATTTTTTAACTTAAATTTTTTTTGACGCGCTAGTTTTTTTTTTTAATATTATTTTGCCACGTCAGTTTTAGGGAGTAAATAAATTCACTTTTAAGTAGTAAAGGTGCGTAATAGTTCGTCATGGTAGTTTAAGTGTGTAACTGACTTTTCGGGACAAGTTCAAGTGGGAATATATGCCTTTTCCCTTTAATTAATGTGATAGTGCCATTTGAATGCATCAAGTTTTCCCCTGTTTATTTTAATTAATGTGACAGTGCCATTTCAATGCATCAGGTTCTCGCCAGTTTATTTTATTTGATGCATCAGGTCCTCCCCTGATAAAAAAAGTTCTACCACAAATATTCATCAAAGAGGTTTAGAATTCTAAACACTCATCTCTAAGGATGTGGACAAAATCTTTATTAACGGTAAAAGGATATTGATAGATCAAAAGATAGATCAAGTGTAACACCTCTGATTCAAAAATATAGGAAGTTGTAGCTTTTTCAGGAATTTGGTTCCAGCATCAAAGGAGCCACCAATGGCCCGTGGACTAGCACATGGTCCATAGGTAATTTAGTGGGTGGCCATTCCAATTTTTCCAAAAAATTCAAAGTTTTAGTACTTTTATACAGTTCATCAGGATGGTCCATTGTCGAATGCACAAGTTGTAGGTAGGTATTGTAGGTGAGTCCGAGACTTAGTGAGATTTTAAAATAAAAATTTGGAACCCATGGTGGGATGTATGACCCATAGGTGGACCCACAAACCATACATGGGTTCTGTCGAAGGGGGTCCAAAATGGGATGTCTCTGATCCCACCCACGATTGACCAGGACGGTCCGTGGTCTGACCAACGGACCGTAGGCCCACCTGTTAGTGAGGTCCGACAGTTATTTTTAAAATGAGCTTTTGGGTCTTTTCCTAATTGTTTTAATTCAATGCTATGTGGATTTACCCTTTTCTCAAAGCCCTATATAATGATTTTTACCCCTAAAATCACACATTTCAATTCGTTCTCTCAATTTCTCAAAAGAAGAACAAGTTAATCCTCCCCAAATATTTTAATCTCTAAAAGAAGAAGGAGTCAACTTAGGGTTTCAAGATCAAGTCTCCAATTCAGCATTGCTCATGGCTTTGAACTGCAAGGTATGATAGTCTTCATATATGGATTCCTTTCCTCCATATAGTTCCCAAATTCCCTAATTTTGAAGTTAGAAATCTCCAATTGTAGTTAGGGTTTTCTTCTATATCATGGGTTCCTTCCAATATTGATTCAATTGATTGTTTTATGAATGATCATATAATTCCATATTTTAAAGATGAATCCCCATGAACCCATTCATAACCCATGTTTTTCTAAGCTAAGATGATATAATGTGGGCTTTTACCTACGAAAGAAGAGTTTATGACGATATGCATGTTCTTTATCAAAGTGATAAAAAGTGATTTTAGTAGCTTTGAGAGTAAAGCATATATGTTGTTGTTGTGAAAGAATTTCTCCCATACTACCCAATACATGCATGTGAAAGGGTTTTATCACATAAGGATTCTTAGAGTTGAAAGGTTTTCTCACCTAACTTAGAATAAAGTTTTAGGAGTTATTCTAAAGAAACTTAGTTTGAATTGGCTATTTGATGTGCCTTCCATGAAATATAATTCAAGTAAAGAATTATGAATATTCAATGGGATTTATGCTTAGCAGCGAGAGGATAGATTGAAGCTCTCCTGTAGTTAGAGGTCGGGCTTCTAGTAGCATTCTTCTTATCCTATACCTATGTGCCACCATAGGAAGATTGTCTTAGATAGAAAATGATTGTATTAGAAGTTAAGGTTCTTGCCTTTGCAAGTGAGGACACCCCTTTTCGATATGAGGCAGACACCGGATTCCATGTTATATCTCACATGGTCTCTAAGTCGGTTAAGGCTAATTCCCACACTAATGATGAACTAAGGTTAATTCAAGAAGTATCTCACAAGTGTTCAACGATAAATTTTACTTGTATTGACCATGGTTATTATGATGTTTTCTATCCTTTTCCTGATGGTTTTAACTTAGTTTTTGCATGACATGAAAGGTCCTTCTTAGCATGATTTTATAACTCTATACATTGTTATCATACTTGGTACATTTTTTTACTAATGCATACTCTTGCCTACATTCTTTCATTAATGTAGGGTTCGACGCCCCTAATTCACATTTCCGTGGCTAGGGATCATTTAATAGAGTAGAATATTAGTGATTCCTCATTTTCTGAGGATCGAGCTTTGTTGCTTATTATCTTTACTTCTTTTTAGTATTGTATGTGATGTACAGGTTACGTCCTAATCACTCTTGATGTACTAGATGGCATTGAGCCTATGTTAGACTTCCGCTATATTTTATCAACTCTTATGTTTTGAAATTTGTCTTTAAAATCTCTTGATTTTCTATTATTTTGTATGATGTATGCTAAGTGGTTTGTATAGGGCCTCTCGGGGTCCTATACGCCATGTTACGCCTAGGGTCTACTTTGGGCCGTGACAAACTTTGTATTCAGAGCACAAGGTTTAGAAAGGTCCTAAGAAAGTCTCATAAGCCACGTCGAATAGAGTCTTGTTCATGAGTGTGAAACGCATAACATTTATGAATAAGAAGCAATAAGATGATTAAGAAACTCCACTTCTTTCATTACTCTAAAGTTGTGCGATAGAGTGTAACTTTATATGTCCTTTCTCCTAATTTGTATCCGATGCATTTCAAGAAATGGCCCCTCGAAGAGTATATGTTATGAGGAGTGTGAATGAGAATGCAGAATAAGAGGATCTTTCTCAAGCTACTCAAGTTCTAGTCGATACTTTGGCCGAGCAAGTGACTAATGCTGCTTTCCAAGTGTTGGCTCAAGTCATGACGGCTCAAGACAATATGGAGGTTGTGGTCTCCATGAACCCAAATGTGGGTACATCAGCTTCTTTTCAAATCGCGCCTTCATGAAGAGCTGCTTGAGGTCATTTTGCTAGGAGAAATGTTGATCCCCAAGATCAAGGGGTTCCCAATGCACCAGAAGTGCACCCCCTTCAAGGAGAAGTCACAAATGTTGAGTTCCGGGATACTATCCGGATGTTGAGTCAAGTTGTGGCCAATAAAGCTGGTCAACAAAGAGTGGTCCGTCAGGATGTGGCTGATACGTCCAGGATCTCTGTGATTTCTTGAGAATGAATCTTCCAGAATTTACAGGGTCAAATGTCACTGAGGATCCAGAGAACTTTATGGAGGAGCTACAAAAAGTGTTTGAAGTTATGCGGATTGTTGATGCTAGGCGTGTAAAGTTAGTTGCATACCAACTCAAGGGTGTTGCTAGGATCTGGTACGACCAATGAAAAAAGATCAGGGCTGAAGGGGCACCAATTGTGAGCCAGACTATGTATGAAAGTGCCTTCATGGGGCGTTTCTTTCCCCGCGAGCTGAGAGAGGAAAATATAAGAGAATTTCTCACTCTAAAATAGGAGTATGTGAGTGTGCATGAGTACAACCTCAAGTTCACTCAACTGTCCCGTTATACTTTGAAGATGGTTGCTGATATAAGGAGCAGGATGAATGTATTTGTGTTTCGACTATCCCATTTGTCAATAAAAAAGGGTAAGGCTGCTATGTTGATAGGGGACATGGACCTAGCCAGGCTTATGATCCATGTGTAGCAACTTGAGGAAGGCAACTTGAAAGATAGGGAAGATTTCCACAGCATTAGCAAGTGCACCTGCACGACAACAGACAAAGTGATCCTTAGGCATATAATTTTTCATCTTGAAACTGAAACTTGACTACACAGGTTCTACAATAAATAGAAGCATAACATGAATGCAACCAGTGTATACCAAGGATAACATCAAAATCTAGCATATCAAGCTCTACAAGGTCAACATGAGTGACTCTATGGGATAATGAGATGGAACACTTCCTATAGACCCTCTTAGCCATAATAGAATCACAAATTGGAGTAGAGACAGAAAAAGGATCTAACAACACATCCGTAAGAATATCAAACCTCATAGCCACAAATGGCGTCACAAAAGACAAGGTAGCACTGGGCTCAAGTAAAGCATAAATGTCAAGTTGGAAGACTTTCTACATACTGGTAACCACATCGGGAGAACCCTGTTGTTCACCATGAGTCTGAAGTGTATATAATCGGTTTTGGTTTGCGGAACTTGAACACGAACCACTAGACGAAGCTTGTTTACCTTCTCTCCCTTTAGCAGCAAGCATTGGGCAATCCCTCATTTTATGACCAGTCTTTTCACAACCAAAGAAACCATCTGTGCCGGCTAAGCATTTACCCTCGTGATTTCTTCCACACCTAGCACAAGTAAACATAGGCAATGAAGATCCACTACCATTTCCTCCTTGAGGCTAAGGGCTAGACACCCTATCTTTTAATTTATTTATTTACAAACATAATAAATATGCAATTGAAATAAAAGAATAAATAAATATTAAACATATATAGATTTGACAAAATAAAATTAATAACTGACCAAAAAAATAAAATAAAATTCATGTATCTATGTTTGGTGGATATGATTTGAAATGGTGATGGTGATGGTGACTGAAGAATATGTGTTGTGATATTTGGGGACGATGCTAGTTGTGGTGAAGAAGGTTTGTAGTAGAAATTGATTGTAATAGTGGTAGTGGAGAATAGTGATGATGAGTCGGAACTAGATGTAATTATAATGATTAAGGTGATAGATTGTGTGGTAGCGACTATTCATAATAGTTTGGAACAATTATAATTTAACACTGAAAGAATAAAACTATAATTGTTTTTTCAACATTTGAATACTCTCTCGATCCACTTTTAATTGTCATGTTGCGCTTTCCAAAAGTCAATTTGACTAATTTTCAAAGTTAAATTATATTACATTAATTCGATATTTTAAACAAAAAATTAGATATTCAAAAAATATACGAAAAGTATTATAA